>JACXGM010015662.1:0-21106 GCA_016801145.1 Umbra pygmaea
AGTAATCAGTATGTGTTTGTATTTAGTCATGGTGTTCTCCCCTTGTCTCTTGTCGATCAATGTTTCCCTGTACGCGTTCCTGTTCGTGCCTTAGATATTTACTTGTAAAGCCCCACGCGGCAGTATTCTTTTGTTTTGAAATAAAGTATATTGGATTATTGAACCTTCGCGCCTGTCTCTCAGCATTGAACGTGACACTAGTGAGTTGCATTGTTAAGGAAATTAGAATCTCCTAACTGACTACATGCATATACACACACCTAAAGGATTATTAGGAACACCATACTAATACTGTGTTTGACCCCCTTTCGCCTTCAGAACTGCCTTAATTCTATGTGGCATTGATTCAACAAGCTGCTGAAAGCATTCTTTAGAAATGTTGACCCATATTGATAAGATAGCATCTTGCAGTTGATGGAGATTTGTGGGATGCACATCCAGGGCACGAAGCTCCCATTCGACCACATCCCAAATATGCTCTATTGGGTTGAGATCCGTTGACTGTGGGGGCCATTTTAGTACAGTGAAGTCATTGTCATGTTGAAGAAACCTATTTGAAATTATTCGATCTTTGTGACATGGTGCATTATCCTGCTGGAAGTAGCCGTCAGAGGATGGGTACATGGTGGCCATAAAGGGATGGACATGGTCAGAAATTATGCTCAGGTAGGCCATTAAACAATGCCCAATTGGCACTAACGGGCCTAATGTGTGCCAAGAAAACATCCCCCCAAACCATTACACCACCACCACCAGCCTGCACAGTGGTAACAAGGCACAATCCATGTTCTCATTCTGTTTACGCCAAATTCTGACTCTACCATCTGAATGTCTCAACAGAAATCGAGACTCATCAGACCAGGCAACATTTTTCCAGTCTTCAACTGTCCAATTTTGGTGTGCTCTTGCAAATTGTAGCCTCTTTTTTCTATTTGTAGAGGAGATGAGTGGTACCCGGTGGGGTCTTCTGCTGTTGTAGACCATCCGCCTCAAGGTTGTGCGAGTTGTGGCTTCACAAATGCTTTGCTGCATACCTCGGTTGTAACGAGTGGTTATTTCAGTTAAAGTTGCCCTTCTATCAGCTTAAAGCAGTTGGCCCATTCTCCTCTGACCTCTAGCATCAACAAGGCATTTTTGCCCACAGGACTGCCACATACTGGATGTTTATCCCTTTTCACACCATTCTTTGTAAACCCTAGGAATGGTTGTGCGTGAAAATCCCAGTAACTGAGCAGATTGTGAAATACTCAGACCGGCCCATGACATGCTCAAAATTGCTTAAATCACCTTTCTTTCCCATTCTGACATTCAGTTTGGAGTTCAGGAGTTTGTCTTGACTAGGACCACACCCCTAAATGCACTGAAGCAACTGCCATGTGATTGGTTGAGTAGATCATTGCTTTAAGGAGAAATTGAACGAGTGTTCCTAATAATCCTTTAGGTGAGTGTATAAAGTATACACTACTGGTCAAAAGCTTATAAATTCAGCAAGGTGGCATTACTCTGATTAAAACATACATCCAAAACATTACCAATGTTGCAAATGTCTATCACTGTTCAAAATTACTGATTTATATTAAATTATTCACATACAAGAGCAACGACCACTTTTTCAGTAGTCATTATTTCAATGTCCTAATGATGAAATCTTTAGCTCACCTTTAGATGACAATTTCTGACTAATTTAAGGAGAATGAATGTACAGTGCATCCGGAAAGTATTCACAGCGCTTAACTTTTTCCACATATTGTTATGTTACACACTTATTCCGAAATGGATAATATTCATTATTTCCCTCCAAATTCTACAAACAATAGCCCAAGATGTCAACGTGAAAGAAGTGTGTTTGAAATCTTAGCAAATTTATAAACAATTATTAATAAAACCTTCACCAAATGTTACTGTGATTAGCAAGTGTTTGTCTTGGAATGGTGTGTTATTTTGCTGCCATGCATAATGCCCCTTGTTATGACCAAATAACTCCATCTTTGTTTCGTCAGTCCACAGCACCTTCTTCCAAAATGATGCAGGCTTGTTCAAATGTGTGTTTGCATAACTCAAGCAACTCTGTTTGTGGCGTGTGTGAAGAAAAGGCTCCTTCCACATCACCCTCCCGTAGAGCTTCTCCTTGTGCAAAGTGTGCTGAATTGTTGAACGACACACAGTGACACCATCTGCAGCAAGATGATGTTGTAGGTCTTTGGAGGTGTTCTGTGTGCTGTTTTTGACCTTTCTCACCATCCGTTGCCTCTCCGATATTTTACCTGGCCTGCCACCTCTGGATTTAACAAGAAGTGTGCCTGTGGTCTTTGATTTCCTCACTATGTTCCTCACAGTGGACACTGACAGTTTAAATCTCTGCGATAGCTTTTTGTAGCCTTCCCCTAAACCATACTGTTGAACAATTTTTGTTTTCAGGTCATTTGAGAGTTGTTTTGAGGCCCCCATGTTGCCACTCTTCAGAGGAGAGTCAAAGAGAACAACAACTTGCAATTGGCCACCTTAAATACCTTTCCTCATGATTGGATGCACCTGCCTATGAAGTTCAAGGCTTGATGAGCTCAGCAAACCAATTGTGTGTTCCAATTAATCAGTGCTAGGTATTTACAGGTATTAAAATCAACAAAATGACAGGTTTGCCCTAATTTATGCACCTGTCTAATATTGTTTTGATGCATATTTCACATTTTCTGTTAATCCAAAGAACTTCATTTCACTACCGAAATATTACTGTGTCCTTCAGTTATTTGATAGATCAAAATTAAATTGCTGATCCAAACACCCAATTATTTATAAGTGAAAATCATGGAAACTGTTAGGGGTGCCTAATCTTTTGCATACGACTTTATATAACTCCAGAAGAAATTAAGAGTCCACTGCAATTGTTTCTTAAATTCACCCCATTGAATACCTCTGAAATCTAAACAAGAGGAAGATGGAAGTTCACCAGCCATCAAATTAAAACAAACTGCTTAAATTTCTCCACCAGGTGTGGCATATATTCACCCAATATCAATGTGAAATACTGATGGAAAGCATAAAGAGATGCATGAAAGCCAATTGTTATTAGTATAGAATTATTATTATTCCAACAAATATTGATTTCTATACCTAAGTTAATACATTAGTACTGTGTTTTTTGAAAATGTATATTAACTTATTTTCTTTGCGTTTGTCAACACCCATCCTGGAGCTCTCCCTACTAATGCGAACAGGATAAGGCGGTCTTGGTCCCCCGCCTATTGAAGCCACCGCTCACCTCCCACACAGCTATCATCAGCACCGTATTGGGATCAGCTGTCCTACTCTATCCCTATTTAAGTAATTTCTGCTGTTGGGAGATTGCTCATAAGTTATCCAACATATGTGAGTAAGATATGTATTCTGTATTGAAGTAATCATTATGTATACCACTAAGATGTTTATATAGAGAAGTTTAAAACAACATGTTTTTTGATTTTGCTGTAATTGCTCTTCTCAGTATCTCTGTACATTTGTGGCCTGAGTTAAGCCACCTTTAAATTGTTATTTAGCATTTGTACTCTGCTGTCAATTTCGGGCTTCCAAGTAGAGTATACCAAAACCACCATCTGTGTTGGACTCCTCTCCTCCATCACACCATGATAGCAATTTTTTTGTTATATTGATCAGTTGTAATTTTCTGAAAATAAATGCATTGGATAACAACTATTTTTATTTTGAATTTGGGGGAAATATTATCAGTAGTTTATTGCATAAAACAAAAAATGTCCACATTTTATCAATAGTAAAACCAGAGTATCACACTTGTTGTTTGGGTTTTTTGTTGGAGAGAAGGATGGAGACAAATGCAGGGAGCTCGTGTTGAAGTCGCTGCATTGTAGGACAGTCTACGTCGCACTGGTCATGCGTTCAAGCCTGACCATGGGTTCGCTGACCAGGATTTGGGTTAGATAAGTCAGATAAGTATATCCTGCCATGTCGCTCTCCTGCGACTCCTTGTGCTCAGATCGGGCGCCTGTGAATTCAACAGCGGATGTATAGTCAGTAAACATAATCATCCTGTGCATGATCCAACTAAAGGCTTTCATGTTGGGTGAACAGCGTGAAAAACATTGGCGGCTCGGGTGACATACGGTTGGATGAAACATGTGCGCGCCCCTCGTCATGCCAAAGATCTGTACAAGGAGCTGCAGAGCTGCCAACAAGGCAGGTTTAGAGAGGGAATTGAAAAAAGAGGAAATCTGAAAAAATAACACTTTGAAAGCAATAAACGCTAAGCTGCATTCGGCTGTTTATTAAACAGGGCAACTGGTACCCAAAACAAATAATCTATTACTACTCAGTCCATGAAGTGGATTGAACAACATGAAAAATGTACATAGTTTACATAGGTTAAACCTTTACAGGACGATTATAATACAGCACAGTATTGAAGCATATAATGAACATTGTACTCTGCATATTCATATGTATAAATCTCCTCTGGACTAACACTCATGAATACATATGCTGTATCGATGGCAGTGCACATAAAGCTCATGTAGAGAAGATCAAAAGTAACTTCAACATAGACGGGGGTAGTAACCCTCAATGACTCGCAACAACCTTCTGGAACACTCAGGTTATGTAGTCTACTAGATTACTAATTCCCAACTGGTGCACACCCTTAATTACCTTTAATCATTGGTTAATTGGCTATAACCAAGTGTAAAGGACCCAAAACCTGAGTGTCCAGAAGGTGGTGCCGTACATAACTCAAAAGTACATTTCAATCCATTCAAATAAAACTCAAAATAGTCTACAATACAATACAATACAGTATATTTTGGCAAAGATACTGCTCTGTTGCTATTATACCGGCGGGATACATTACTCTTGCTCCCGACACAAATCTAAAATGGGTAGGTCTGAAGTAGCTACATTAGTCATAGGTGTCTCACATTCTCTTTAAGCGCAGGCGTGCTTGTTCCATGGCGTATTGCTTTTATAACGGTGGATTGCTGTTAATATTTCTTTTTTACAAAATGTAAATGAAGAGATGTCACAAAGAAATACATTCCGATGTTTGGAGTCACTCTTATGGAGGACCAAGTCTGCCAAAATAAGAAATAAATAAATAAATAAATATATGCATCAATAAAAATATTTATTCATAAAATATACATAAAAATAGAAAAATATAAAATTATACATTTATTAATCAATATTATTTTCCTATTTATTTATTTCTGTGATCATTTATTTCAGTTTTTATACATTTTATATTAATTTATTTCCATATTCTTTTATTTCTGTATTTATTTATTTCCGTAAATATTTATTTCTGTATTTCCAGATCCTTAAGCTAATGAGGAGGCTGTCAATCAAAGCATGTCACGGTGTCATCTTTTTCCCATTGGTTGATCGGTATCAGAAGTGTGAAGATCGATTTTACATGCCTAGGTTACTACGTTAGTAGGCTTCATACAGTCTCTTGCCAGAGATTTGAGTCTTGGCTACCCTAGTTGAAAATGCTAGCTTTGGTTATTATTTGTTATTAACTTTTTCGCATGAAGGGTCTTCCTGAAAGTTTATTGCAGTAAGCAGCATCTAACGACACAGAAGTTGACCCTGCCGTGTAGGAATTTGGATGAAGTGTGATCATTGCCTTAATTTTTCGATATACGATTCCGTTAATGCCGGAGCAGTCGGACGCCCTTCTCATTGTAGCCTATCAATTTCATCAAAGAATAGAACCGCCAGTGCAATGTTCCGTTGTCTTTAAAACACACGCACACAAACACACCACCAAGTCAACCACACACACACAGATACTAAGTTCGCCGGAGCGAGAGAGCAGCTACGGTAGTTAACGGAGCACAACAGGTGACACCGAAGCCACAAAAAAACGCAACTAATCGGCACAGTTAGTTGGATTTTCTTTTTGTGACATTGCATCTCGTTTTGGGGTTGGTGAAAGAATCATTTATCCTACAAACCAACCTTGTGTTGTACCCTTGGTTTCTCCCCAGCTGCGTTTTTTACGTTCACAATCTATTTCCATCACAGACCGTATAGGCTATATGGTTTCTATCTCCCGCTCTTGGCTTGCTTGCTATGGCTGAACGATAAAGTCCCGCCCTCTCATTAGCTTAAGGATGTAGAAATACGGAAATAAATATATACGGAAATAAATAAATACAGAAATAAAAGAATATGGAAAAATATTGATTAATAAATGTATAATTTTATATTTGTATATTTTTATGTTTATTTTTATGTATAAATATTTTTTTGACGCATATATTCATTTATTTATTTATTTCTTATTTTGGCAGACTTGGTCCTCCATACACTCTCACTGAATCACGAGGTTATGAATGCATGGTGATATTTTTGCAATGTAGTCATGTAGACATTAGATCGAGATTAATTTGCTTACCTCACTATAGATTAGTGCAAATAATTAGTGCAAATCATTCAGCCTGAATAATTTGAATAAACTAGATTTATACTTTTTTTCCCTTGTGTGGTAATATTTGTCCTTGTAATTATGTATGGTTTACAAAAATGGGAACTGCTCTTGTAACAGTGCTGCGTAGGTGTAGTGTAGAGAGAAGGAGTCCAAGGCAGATCGATGGTGGATGGTTGCTTTTACTTGCCGATTTATTCCAGAAACATATAACAGCTTAGGTTGTAGGGTACCACCGGAGCAGATGGCACTAAATGGTCTAAATATGTATACAGCTTACCTTTGTTTTTGTTTGTCAGCCTTCATTAATGACCGATCGTAACATCCCATGCTCTCGACTGTGCCATGGAACACAGATAGCTACATATACATACATACAAGAATGCACGCATACACTTACAAACTCGCGGCAACTCACTTTTCACAAACGGCTAGATATGTAGCTCCTAGAAGTTTCGAACAAGCAACGTCAACGTCTCCAAACCATTACTCCAAACAATAATCGACAACCTCTCTCTCAGTCTGCCCAGCTTATATGCTGTACCCTAATCAGGAAAGATCAACACAGCTGTAAGCCATATCTAATCAGAGCACTGCATACAGCAGGAAAAGACTGGGAGAGAGGTGTTCCATGTTAAAGGGCCATAAACAAACTAAGACATCATGCAAAGCACTGAATATAAAGAATAAAACACTGAAACTATATATATAAATGAGGTACTCTCAGTTCTTGTCTCTGGTAACGCCAGCCCTCCCTGAGCTGGACGTTACAGCACTGTCTGTGTAGATGAGAGAAGCAAAATATGTGTGCGCATTGTGCACACGCTACATTATGGCCAAGCATGTGCCCTTAAAATAGCATATTTTTTCTTGGTCTGTGGCGGAATTGTATACTAAAACTACAAAATAGCACCAGGGAAAGTTTGCACTGGAACACGCCTACTCTTTTTGCTGAACCCACCTCGGGAGCGCAAATTCATTCCTTAATTTACTGACGCACGTCTGTGGAGGGAAAAGTCCACTGTGCGTCGGGTGAAAAATAGGAATGATACATGCATCAGTTTAAAAAGTAAATTGTGCTGTGTGCAAAATAGGGCCCTGTGTGTTGGTTAGTGGATGTTTTAACTAATAGATCCCAAAGAGTAGGTGTCAATGGTGTGTTGTCTAATGCATTGTTGTCTTCAACTGGTACCCCACGGTTGTTTTTTGTCCCCTCTTTAGTTTTCTTTATATACTGATGACTGTCAGAGTATTTTTAATGGGAGACACTTTTCAATTTGTAGATGACTCTGTGATTGTGTCTCTCCTCACTGAGTTTGAGTCAGATCCTGGTTCAGTGGTAGATCGTTTTATTTAATGGTATGATGCTTCATTTTTAAATATTAATGCTGTAAAAACAAAAGAGATGTTCATTGGTTTCCGTAAGAGCTCTGTACCTGTGTTGCCTTTTGTCAGAAAGGGACATCAGGTAGAAGTGGTACAAATATTTAGGGACAGTTGATAAAAAAAATTATTTGAGAAAAAAACACTGATATTATTAGAGGAAAAGCTCTTCAGCAAATGTTTTTTCTAAAGAAACTTTGAATTTTTAACACGGATACTTCCTTTATGAAAATGTTTTATACTTGTTTTATTGAATCTGTCTTAAGCTTTTCCATTATGTGTTGGTATGGTCATCTTAATGTTAAGAATATGAGGACGTTCACCAGTATAGATACAATGTGCAGCAAGATATTGGGGACCAACAAAAGGACTATCACACTATTTTCTGAGCATAGGGTGACTAGAAAGGGCCAGTTAGTACTTTCTGATGTCACTCACCTGTTGTGTACTGAACTTCAACTGCTTCCTTCAGGACGGAGTCTTAAAATCCTATTGTGCAAATTAAATAGATATAAGAATTATTTTATACCTGCTGCAATTAGGTTTCTAAATGATTTTTTTATGTGTGTTGTGTTGCTATATGTGTATGTATACTGCTGTCTACATAAAGAATCGCCTTCAAGGACAATACATTTAAGTAAATCAATTAATCATGCCCACCATACTTCATTAGAAGATCAGATAAATGGTGCCTCGTCTGTTGAGTCTCGATTACTGCTGTGAGATTCAGATGGGTCAGAATTTGGCATAAACAACATGAAAGCATGAATCCATCATGCCATGTATCAACAGTTTAGGCTGGTGGTGGTGATGTAATGTGTGGGGGATATTTTATTACTATAGTCAAATGATCTCCACAGTCACCAGATCTCAATCCAGTCGAGCACCTTTGGGATATGGTGTAATGGTAGACTCACATCAAGGATGTACCGCAGACAAATTTGCAGCAACTGAGTGATGCAATAATGTTAAAATTGACCAAAATCTTTGTGGAATGTTTCCACCACCTTTTTGAATCAAATGGTGTCCAAACCGGTACTAGCAAGATTTACCTAAAGGAGAGTCCGGTGAGTGTATATACATTATAGTGAGCATACTGTGGCCCGCAGTATACTGTGTATGAAGAGAGAGAGATGGAGAACAAGAGCAAGAGATAGCAAGTGAACAAAAGCATTGTCAATATCCTGTTGTCAGGTTCTACTTTTAGATGTTCTTCTGTATATGGTACTGAGGTTAACACCTTTGATTGGATCCACCAAAAATGAAGACTTCTTCAGAGTTGATGGTGTGGATTTGACTGCATCCTGGTCCTTTTAATTGTTATTATGTATATTTTCAAGAGATCTGACATAAAATATGTCAAACATAAAATGTTGTGAAAATAACATAAATATATATTTTTTCTAGCCTTAAAATACAAATGAAAATAAGATAAAAGTATAGTATTCTATACATCAGTGCAGAATTCAACAGAACTTTTAATAATAAGAAATGGAACAAAATGAAAGAACTTTGCATCCAAAGAAAATAACACAAAGGCACAGCAGCATGGAACAGAGGGAGTTATATACACACACTCTATATACACACACTATATACACACACTCATGAGGGGATTGAGTCCCAGAATGTGTGACAACAAGACAATTTCAGGTGCTGATGAGGGTGTTTGGAAACTTGGACCTTGGGGTGCTGAAAGCGGCGTTCTGTCACTGGCATCATTGAAGAAAAGTATTGGTGCAGAAGGAGAGAAATAACACTTATAAACTGATGGATTAGAGACTGTTTACCATGGCGTCACTTTTTACTGATATAATAGCATCATTAACTGGTTTTAAAAAACAATAAGGCATCTCAGGGTTTGTGATACATTGCCAATATACAGTGCATCCGAAATGTATTCACAGCGATTCACTTTCTACAAATATTTTTACATTAATGTTAAATTCATCATTTGCCTCAAAATTATCACATTGTCATCATAGGGTATTGTTTGTAGAGTTTTGAGGGAAATAATGAATTTGACATTAACCCCATGATGACAATGTGATAAAAGTGTGTTTGAAATCTTTATTTCAAATATATGAAAAATGAAAACAAAAAAGCACATATACATAAGTATTCATTTTGCCATGACAATCTATTGAGCTCAGGTGCATTCTGTTTCCACTGATCATCCTAAAGATGTTTCTACAACCTGATTGGATTCCAACTGTGGAAATTCAGTTGATTGGACATGATTTGGAAAGGCACACACCTGTCTATATAAGGGCCCACAGTTAACAGTGCATGTCAGAGAACAAACCAAGCCATGAAGTCCAAGGAAATGTCTGTAGACCTCTAAGACAGGATTGTATCGAGGCACAGACCTGGGGAAGGGTACAGAAAAATATCTGCAGCATTGAAGGTCCCAATGAGAACAGTGGCCTCTATCATCCGTAATTTGAAGAAATTTGGAACCACCAGGACTCTTCCTAGCGCTGGCTTCCTGGCCAAATTGAGTGATACGGGGAGAAGTGCCTTAGTCAGGGAGGTGACCAAGAACCTGATAATCACTCTGACAGAGCTCCAGAGATTCTCTGTGGAGAGAGAACCTTCTATAAGAACAAACATCTCTGCAGCACTCCACCAATCCGGCCTGTATGGTAGAGTGGCCAGACAAAAGTCACTCCTCAGTAAAAGGCACATGAGAGCCTGCCTGGAGTTTGCCAAAAGGAACCTGAAGGATTCTCAGATCATGAGAAACAAAATTATCTGGTCCGATTAAACAAAGATTGAAATCTATGGCCTTAATGGCAAGTGTCATGTCTGGAGGAAACCAGACACTGCTCATCACCTGGCCAATACCATCCCTACAGTGATGTGTGGTGGTGGCAGCATCATGCTGTGGGCATGTTTTTCAGTGCAAGGAACTGAAGGACTAGTCAGGTTTGTGGGAAAGATTATTGCAGCAATGTACAGACATCCTTTCTGAAAACCTGCTCTGGACTTCAGACTGGGGTGAAGGTTCATCTTCCAACAGGACAACAACCCCAAGCACACAGCCAAGATAACAAAGCAGTGGCTACTGGACAACACGGTGAATGTCCTTGAGTGGCCCAGCCAGAGCCCAGACCCAATTGAACATCTCTGGAGAGATCTGAAAATGGCTGTGCACCAACGCTCCCCATCCAACCTGATGGTGCTTGAGCAGTCCTGCAAAGAATAATGGGAGAAACTGCCCAAAAATAAGTGTGCCAAGCTTGTAGCATCATACTCAAAAAGATTTGAGGCTGTAATTGCTGCCAAAGATGCTTCAAGAAAATATTGAGCAGAGGCTGTGAATGCTTATCTACATGTGCTTTTCACATTATTTATTTCCAATAAATTTGCTCTTTAATAAAAAATTCAAACACACTTTTTTCACATTGTCATTATGGGGTATTGTTTGTAGAATTTTCAGGGAAATAATGAATATAATCCATTTCAGAATGAGGGTGTAACAACAAAATGTATAAAAAGTGAAGCGCTTTGAATACTTTCCGGATGCACTGTACCAACAGGTAAGTGGTGTGTCCAAACACTTCACAATGCATTGTGACTAAACCTTGCCTAAGCCATCATGCCTAGCCATGATATATTGCCTGTATATACCCTTGTGTGCCATATGCATTATAGCACAGCTATCAGCCGAATAGTATTCAGTATTCAAACACCAACTGTAATTTATAATACACCAGTTGCATCAGCCATTTTTTAGTGTGGTGTCATGGAAGAGTGGGTAGAGTCTTGATTCCCAACTATTTCTCTGGCTCACAGCAATGACTCATGGCTGCTTTCACATCAAAGAGGTACAAAGGATATCGGCATCAATGGCCATGGCTATTGCTGTCGCAGACACATAACACAATCAGTGATTCGTACTTCCAAGCTGTTTGAACTCAGCCTTCTCCTCCTGACTACCTCAGCCATAAAAGTAATTCCCCTTTGACATGAGTGGGATTATTGGTAATAATATGTTTGGAGTTTGCTCAGTGAAAGAGGAAATTGGTTAAAGGTCATTTTCCTTAAAGAATGCTATGAAGAAGGAAGGTGGCGTCTGTCACAGGCAGAGTTTTGGGTCAGATCGTATTCCTGATTATTTCACAGGAAGGTATTTTGTTGGGAGTGAGGTCAGATGAGATGTTAATGAAAGAAAATATTTTTATTGGAAAAAAGGTTTGCAGTGGAGCAAGAGAATGGGAATACACAATTGACCATACTGCCATCTAGTGATGAACACCGAATGTGGAATTGGACCGTGAACAGCGAAAGCTGGCCCAAATGATTGCAGGGAAGAATGTAATTTATAATTTAATTAATACATTTAGTGGGTGTCAATTGGGTGTATAGATATCTGCAGTCAACCTTATAAGAGGCTTAATAGTAAAAAAATTCCATGTATTAAGGTTACAAATGTATTTCCTTTTAATGGTGGCATTAGCAGTCATTTTTAAACTAATTATTTTTGGCTACCAGCCTATATTCAAATAATTCTAGCAAACGAAAAAGCATTGTACACTTTCATCACTTGAGGATTGACATTTGACATAAGCTTATAGTACATTCTTGCAGCTTGAAAAAAACATATTTTCAAAGCAAAACATTAATGTCACATACAAGTAGACGGTTTCAAACGTATGATTGTGGTGTTTTTTTCCATGCTTCATTCGGAAGTCTTAGCCACTGTAAAAAAGATTTACCAGGTAAAGTCCATGGTTTTTGTCCACTGGTATTAAAATTGGCATGGTGGCCCTAAAAAGGGTCCAGAAAGTGTATACAATGTACATATTGCTAAATTTGTGCTTGATGTCTTCAATATTTATGATAGTCATTATTCTTAGATGATGTACATATTAACAACATACTGTATTACACATCCAGCGAAAAGTGAAAGTTAAAAATGTGTTTTTGTAATTTAGTCTGAGACTGTATATATGATTTTCTACATGTTCACACTCTGGTGTGGCTGCATGTAACATCTGAGCAAGGGAACACAACCATGGATTGTTGAAAACAGTCGAAAACCGGAGAACTTCCAGATGAAAGACTAGAAAATGACTTTTCATAAAGTAATCAATAACTGTGATCAACCTGTATTTTATACATCATGACATTCTGTGCATTACTGCAATACAATTATTGTGCAGGAAAACACCAATAAAGGTTACTCTAGTTGATTTGCTCTTTCGATTGTTGTAAAAGGGCCAATGGTATCTTTTTAACTAGCTAGTTGTCATAAAACCACAACCTTGGCTTGCTTTCCTCCCTACTTACTGTAAATTAACAGATTAGAACTCAGCTGAGGCAGCATGTTTATTTTCTTTCCATTGCATGTCAATGATAAAGTTGCTAGAGCGGGAATGAATAGACTCATAGAGGGTAACACATACAGCCCATTCGTTTTCAGGGCCTAGAGAAATGTTCACACACAGAATCCCTGAAATACTGATGGCTAACTTTAACCTCTAACGTTCACAGCTTGGGATGTTGACTTTAGTCTCTGGATGCAGTCAATGGTCTGGAGGTTGCACTGGTCCAGAACGAGGGGGAACACTCTAAGGAGAACGATGGAGAAAGAAGTCATTGAAACCTGGAATGACAAATAGGTCAGCCTGTTTACGTACTGCTGTTTACTCAAGTTTGCATTTGGCTGGTGGGTTATTGGGTATTTTGGAATAAATCGAAACCTTTCTGTGTATTCCAACTTGCATAAAACAATATAAAAAATGGTTAGGTTGAAATGTAATTTATTTAAAAGTTATGACACCACTTTAATTACTGAAGTCTTCAAGGTAAGAGGTAAGAGGCATTTATTGAAATTACGAGGGGTAATAATTCATGATTACAAAGATTCATAAGAATACAATTGACATTTTTTAGGATTTTATTATTTAACAGACATCTGCCTACATTGGAATTGGAAGCTATGTGTACTTCTTACTTTGTTCAACATAATTGTCAAATAAAGATGTGATCCAGACTTTTAAGTATATGGAGGATCCTCCGTTTGCATCAATAACCTCAATAATGCTCCTTACAGAACTGTTTCAGATCATTTATTATTTTTAAGATGTCTTACATAAACTACTTGCTTCAGGTCATGATACTGCATATAAGTAAGGGTCCACAGTATGCTAAAATGTATACACTCACGGACACTCCCCTCGGTACACCTTGCTAGTGCCGGGTTGGACTTAAAAAGTGCCTTAATTGTTCATGCCATAGATTTGAGGTGGTGGAAACATTCCTCAGAGACTTTGTGTCCAGCATAGGGCTGAGATCAAGACACTGAGTTGGACGTTTCAAGATGCAAACATTATTCTGTATCATCCATTCTCCTGTAGATTAGCTGTTTGGTTTATGGCCATTATCATGCTACTGTACATGAATCAACCTCTTTTAAGCTTCAGATGCCAGTGTCACTTTGATTTTCTCAGGTTTGTGAAAAGTACAGAAAGTATACCGCTGGGGATCACCCGTTTTGGAAAGTTCCTGATTAAGACCTAAATTACCAGGTAAATGTAGTTCATACAGTACCTCACAAAAGTGAGTACACCCCTCAAATTTTGTAAATATTTGATTATAACGTCATGTGACAACACTGAAGAAATGGCACTTTGTGACAATGTAAAGTAGTGAGTGTAGAGCTTGTATAACAGTGTAGATTTGCTGTCCCTTCAAAAAACTCAACACACAGCCATTAAGGTCTAAACCGCTGACAACAAAAGTCCAAATTGGGCCCAAAGTGTCAATATTTTGTGGGCCACCATTATTTTCTATCACTGCCTTAACCCTCTTGGGCATGGAGGTCTAAACCGCTTCCAGCAAAAGTGAGTACACCCCAAAGTGAAAATGTCCAAATTGTGCCCAATTAGCCATTTTCCCTCCCCGGTGTCATGTGACTCGTTAGTGTTACAAGGTCTCAGGTGTGAATGGGGATCAGGTGTGTTAAATTTGGTGCTATTGCTCTCACACTCCCTCATCATGGTCACTGGAAGTTCAACATGGCACCTCATGGCAAATAATTCTGAGGCTCTGGAAAAAAGAATTGTTGCTCTATATAAAGATGGCCTAGGCTTTAAGAAGATTGCCAAGACCCAGAAACTGAGCTGCAGAACGGTGGCCAAGACCATACAGCGGTTTAACAGGACAGGTTCCACTCAGAACAGGCCTCACCACGGTCGACCAAAGAAGTTGAGTGCACATGCTCAGCGTCTTATCCAGAGGTTGTCTTTGGGAAATAGACATATGAGTGCTTCCAGCATTGCTGCAGAGGTTGAAGGGGTGGGTGGTCAGCCTGTCAGTGCTCAGACCATACGCCGCCCACTGCAACAAATTGGTCTGCATGGCTGTCATCCCAGAAGGAAGCCTCTTCTAAAGATGATGCACAAGAAAGCCGTAAACAGTTTGCTGAAGACAAGCTGACTAAGGTCATGGATTACTAGAACCATGTCCTGTGGTCTGATGGACCAAGATTAACTTAATTGGTTTAGATGGTGTCAAGCGTGTGTGGCGGCAACCAGGTGAGGAGTACAAAGACAAGTGTGTCTTGCCTACAGTCAAGCATGGTGGTGGGAGTGTCATGGTCTGGGCCTGCATGAGTGCTGCCGGCCCTGGGGAGCTACAGTTCATTGAGGGAACCATGAATGCCAACAAGGACTGTGACATACTGAAAAGCAGAGCATGACCCCCTCCCTTCGGAGACTGGGCCGCAGGGCAGTATTCCAATGTGATAACAAACCCAAACACATCTCCAAGATGACCACTGCCCTGCTAAAGTAGCTGAGGGTAAAGGTGATAGACTAGCCAAGCATGTCTCCAGATCTAAACCCTATTGAGCATCTGTGGGGCATCCTCAAATGGAAGGTGGAGGAGCGCAAGGTCTCTAACATCCACCAGCTCTGTGATGTCGTCATGGAGGAGTGGAAGAGGACTCCAGTGGCAACCTGTGAAGCTCTGGTGAAATCCATGCCCAAGAGGTTAAGGCAGTGATGGAAAATAATGGTGGCCGCACAAAATATTGACACTGGGCCCAATTTGGACTTGTGTTGCCAGCGGTTTAGACCTAAATGGCTGTGTGTTGACATATTTTTTGGGGACAGCATATTTACACTGTTATACAAGCTGTACACTCACTACTTTACAATGTAGCACAGTGTCATTTCTTCAGTGTTGTCACATGAAAAGGTATAATCAAATATTTACAAAAATGTGAGGGGTGTAATCACTTTTGTGAGGGTTAGTTATTTATACTGTAAATAACCAGTGACCTTAATTCATAATTTTTACTTCTTACTTTTATTTGAATATATCTCTGCTATAAACGTCCTTTACCTAGTCATTTTGATTTTAATGAGAAACGTCCTAGGACCTGATCTCAGTCAAACCCAGAAAAGTACTTTTTTTTACAACTGTGGATATTCTCCTATAGAACATTCTGATACAATTTTGTATGCAAAGCAGACCCATGGTGCTTTATAGTTTGGATGAGGATGTGTTGTTAGTATGTACTGTGGCATGTAGTAGCTTTTTGGTGTTGTGAAGATGCGCACCAATGCTTCATTTGGACAGCAGTGTTTTCCTCTGTGTTGTCCTCTTAGGCAAGTGCATAGGAGCAGGGGGGGACATGTCACCCCAATGTGGTTCCCCTAAATAATAAGAACATTTTGTGAAAAATATATGATGTGTCCCCCCCAATATCAAACTCACTCCTACACGCTTGCTTCCAAGAATCTTACTATTGTTTACATTTTTTCTTATTGTGGCCTCATGGACACAGAATTGAAAAGGTAGAAGAGATGGTTGCAAATCTTTAAGTGTTACATTTAGTTCCTTTGTCACCTGCTTGACCATTATCCAATGTGCACTCTGTATGAACAGGGAGATCTGCAGTTGTACAGACTTTCCTCCATTAGTCCACAATGTTTTCACACGTTTGTAGCCCTTTCCAACTTTTTGAGCCTTAACAACGCTTCTTCTGGGATCTTGCTAAAATGATTTGGACCAGAGGTGTATTACACAAAGTTGTATTAGTAACTTAGCGAGTTGTTTAAAACCAGAACATGAGCAAACATTTTGAGATTCTGGCTCCAGAAAGAGAGCTTGAAGTGTATCCTCATGAGAAATCATGTTACTTTTAAATTCAAAGTATGAAATAAAGTTCTATATTAACTGTCCAAATATATTTGACTCCACATTGAAATGCAATTGGTAGATAAACAATACACTACTCTAATTTACAGAGTATAATTGTTACTGAAAATATTTTGTCAAGTAACCTAAGTTGGACCAGTCTGAACATTTCAGAGTTGATTTTGTGATGACAGCTTATATTGCTTAAGCTGTAGATTGAGCAGAATAAACAGAATTATAAGAAGTATTTCAGATATCTACTGTTTTGCCTTTGGCACTAAATAGCAAACTGATAACTTGAACACTGACTAGGCTATGCAAACATTTGGATGGCACAGGCTACTCAAAAGTGATCCAATTCCATCGTAACGTAACATGCATCAACCAACTACATGCTCTTTCATCTACCACACCCCATCTCTCACACATGGTGCTTTTTTTACAGTACACCACAATGTAACATTTTGGATAAACCAACCACAACAATAAAAATATAATTTATAATAATTAATTAAATTTATATAGCGTTTTTCAAGGAACACAAAGCGCTTTATACAGTGAGGGAGAAAGCCAACCTCATCTACCACCAATGTGTAGCACCCACTTGGGTGATGCACGGCAGCCATTCTTTGTGCCAGAATGCTTACCACACATCAGCTATTAGGTGGAGAGGTGAGAATTTATATATGCCAATTAGGATGGAGGCAGAAAATTAAGTGGTCATGATTGAAGTGAGGCCTGGTTGGGAATTTGCCCATGACACCGGGGTTAACACCCCTACTCTTACGATAAGTGCCATGGAATTTTTAATTACCACTGAGTGTCAGGACACCCGTTTAACATCCCATTTGAAGCACGGCACCATATGCAGGGCAGATGTCCCTATCAATACCCTGGAGCATTGGGAAAACCAACAGTGAGTACAAGGTGCTATGCTGCTGGCTAAATCATCAATCATTATCACAGACTAACACTGTTTGCAAGACACCAATTTAAGAAAGAAATCATGAGTGAGCAGGCAAAACATATTCAACTGTAGGTCAGCTGTACCTTGAAGGTTAATAACTGATTGAACAGTACTGACTGGCATTTGAAAGGCTTTGGATATCTTTTTATATCCTTTTCCAACTTTATGCAGTTCCAGTACCTTATTACGCAAGTCTTTTGACAGTTATTTGCTCCCCATGGCTCAGAATCCAGCCTGCTCAATGCACCCATGTGAAAGCTAACAAACTCATTGACTATGTATACACAGACACCAATTGCAATTAAAAATGCCACAGGTGTGGAAATTAACCTTTAATAGCCATTTTAACCTTTTTGTGTCACCTTGTGTGTCTGTAACAAGGCCAAACATTCAAGGGTATGTAAAACTTTTGATCAGGGCTATTTGAGTGATTTCTGTTATAAGTATGGTTTACAAAGGAGCCAAACAACTATGTGATAATGAATGGCTTTATACGATCACTATCCTTACATAACAGTCAGATACTGTCAAAATCAATGCCAAAATTCACAATTTCTGCCAGGGTATGCAAATTTATGAGCACTATTATAGTTATCTGTTTAAAGAAAAGGACAACAAAAAGAAGCATGTGTATATACAGATAAGCAACACATTGAAACAGGATTGTTGTGGAACTCAAATGGTAACTGTACCTGTATTAATCCATTCACATCAGATAATTAGTAACATTATACTTTGGTTACTTATTTCAAAGTTATCAGTATGTGATTCCTTAATTTTACTTTTGACATAGTTTTCAATGAGCCTATATACTTTAACAGTATAGTAGAATTTCAGAAATTCAGTTCTGGCTTTTGGATTTGCTATGCCACCTGAAGATTTTCAGTGACACCATCTGGCCACCCTTATGAAAGATCTCACTTATTGATTTTCATCTGTTAAAGTGAGAATAATAAACCAACAACTCAAAATTAGCAAATAAACATTTCAAAACAAATCAGTGACAGTGACCAATATAGCCACCCTTCTTTTCAATAACAGTCATAAGCCTTCCATTCACAGATTCTGTCTTGATCTGTTGATGATCAACTTTTTCTGCAGCAGCATCCAAAGCTTCCCAGACACAGTTCAGAGAGGTGTACTGTTTTCCTTCACTGTAAATCAACCGTTTAAAAAGGGACCACAAGTTCTCAATAGGGTTTAGGTCAGGTGAGGAAGGGGGCAATGTCATTATTCTTTCATCTTTAAGGCCTTTAGTGGCTAGCCACGCAGTGGAGTACTTCGATACATGCGATGGAGCATTGTCCTGCATAAAAATCATGGTCTTCTTGAAAGATGCAGACTTTCTCCTGTACCACTGCTTGAAGAAAGTTTTTTCTAAAAATTAGCAGTAGGTTTGGGAATTCAGTTTGAGTCCATATTCAACCCAAAAAGGTCCAACTAGCTCATCTTTTATAATACCAGCCCATACCACTTGTGTCTTTCTTCTCAACACGTTTCTTGCAACCCAGTTGAGTATTTGCAACAAAATGTTTGATGGTTCTGTGATCACGCCCCAATATCTTAGCAATTTCAAGAGTGCTGCATCCCTCTAAAAGACTTTTTACCATTTTTTACTTTTCTGAGTCAGTTAAATTCGTTTTTTGGCCCATTTTGCCTAAGGAACAGACACTGCCTAATAATTGTGTGCACATTGATATAGGGCAGGGGTCATCAACTCCGCTAAATCCCAAGAGAAGCACTCCACCTACGGCCCTTGAATTGCACTTTCACATGCGCCTCCCCCATTTGCACAAGTGCCCCAAAGCGGAGGGAGCAAAAATTATGAAGGGTGCCGGGGCAAATTCAAGCAAGTGTGCACCAATGCAGCCTCTGCTAACAAGTGGCTTAAGAAGTAGCTAGACTCCCATAATGCGCTGGGTTAATTTTGAGCATGCGCAATTTCATAAAATTGATAGGCGTGCCCAATGATAAGACATTGGATTCCAGTGAAAGGAGGTGTTTATATGTTTGTTTCATCTGTCAGCATTTTCTCATCAGTCTCTGGTACGTCTATGTTGGGTTAACTCTAACCACTGTTCTGCAGGGAATAGCAATAATGTTCCTGGGTCAAATTGACCCGGTGCATGTTTAAAAATATAAACATTATCATTAGATTAATTACTATAATGGACCAAGTCCATTGGTCTAATCCCTAAATACCCCTATTAATAAAAATGATTTAACACTTCAACTATTTTCATCGATAAACACGTTGTAATGCAAAACTCAACCACAGAACTATTTCATGAACATTTAGATGACAACATAAATTGACATCCATAACAGTGTGCTGCCAGTACGTAGCAGTATATTCATAAGAATATTGATTGTCATTGCCATTATTTTTCCATTATACACGCTGAAGGGCGTCTTGCTCGTAACGTCTGTGTGGCATTATTAAAAGTATACATTTGGAGTGCTGTTCTTGTTGTTTTTCTTTTGGTCTTACACAGATTATATCTACATGAAGGATTTAGCACCCAGTCTTTGAAGTTTACGAGTTGAGCGTGATGTTTTGAAATCTCAGGCAGTAAATTGACAAAATGGTCACTGGGCGGTCACTGGGCATGACATAAAGAAGCCGGACATGGCAGTTATGACCAGGTAAGGTATAACATGAAGGAGCTGCCATATTGGATATTAAAGAGAGGTGACACAAAAGTAGAAATAAATGGTATTAAGCATCCTAATCATACACAAATGAAGACATACAGTAATAAGTCTGTAATTAAATTACAGTATAGAAAGTTATAAGAAATACAATTCAGGATAACTGCAAAACAATTATGCAAGGTGCTAACAAAATGAATCACAGGTGTAAAAAATGGCAACAAACCAATGGAAGGTCTAAACATAGGCTATACTCACAGAGGAAAACCTGGGGAAAATTCAGGCTAATAGGATTACTATAACATATATATTTGAATTAACTAGCATAAACCGTGTCATACAGAAGGTTGATTGGAAAAACTACAATGTATAAAAACATGAAATGTAGGTTAAACATTTTCACAATGAGACCTGGGCCACATCCTCATGTACAGTACTGTTGGTGCATGGGAGACCTGGGCCACATCCTCATGTACAGTACTGTTGGTGCATGGGAGACCTGGGCCACATCCTCATGT
>JACXGM010015663.1:0-10708 GCA_016801145.1 Umbra pygmaea
CAGGATATCATGGTCTAATAATATTTATCACATTGGTCCAGCTCAGGATATCATGGTCTAATAATATTTATCACATTGGTCCAGCTCAGGATATCATGGTCTAATAATATTTATCACATTGGTCCAGCTCAGGATATCATGGTCTAATAATATTTATCACATTGGTCCAGCTCAGGATATCATGGTCTAATAATATTTACCACATTGGTCCCGCTCAGGATATCATGGTCTAATAATATTTATCACATTGGTCCAGCTCAGGATATCATGGTCTAATAATATTTATCACATTGGTCCCGCTCAGGATATCATGGTCTAATAATATTTATCACATTGGTCCAGCTCAGGATATCATGGTCTAATAATATTTACCACATTGGTCCCGCTCAGGATATCATGGTCTAATAATATTTACCACATTGGTCCCGCTCAGGATATCATGGTCTAATAATATTTACCACATTGGTCCCGCTCAGGATATCATGGTCTAATAATATTTATCACATTGGTCCAGCTCAGGATATCATGGTCTAATAATATTTATCACATTGGTCCAGCTCAGGATATCATGGTCTAATAATATTTACCACATTTAAGCATGTGACCCTGTGATAAAGATTATACACCCTGTTACCGGACATTCTCCTCTTTATTAATAACGGATTTGAATGCAGAGTAATTGTAATATTTATATTTTATATGAGCTAAAATGGCCCCAACCTTCCTCTTTAAATATATTTTAAAAAGTATTCCTAAACAAGCATTATCTTGAAAAAAATACATTTTAAAGCACAACGTAATTTCAACACATTCGTTTAGAATGTAAAGGAATTTGGCCCCATTTTTTATTAATTTCATTTGCTAATTAATCCCCTGCAATTAACTTGAAAGACCTGATTAATATTTGTTCATTTTATGTTATTATTATGAAAATCACAGGTAACAGGGTGGACAGAAGAGAAATGGAGTGTACAGGAGGACGTAACAGGGTGGACCTCACACCAGTAAACAAAAACACCTTGCATTAAAGAAAGGCAATTAAGTCAACATCCACATGAACATTAATAATGTAAACATTATTAATAAAGAAAAATTGTCTCCGTGCTCAAAAATGCTTCAGCAACAGCAAACTATTTGGCAAACCAGCAACCCAGGTGTTTTTCCAAGAAATCCCACACACTCTTCTCCAGGTAACCTCTTATTTAAAGGTTGTGGCTCTTTCATCAGGCACACAATCTGATCATTCCTGTACCTACATATATCCTCTCGTGGACAGTAGAACTTGTTGGTCTGATTCTTGGGCATGCACTTTGCTTGCACATCATCCTCAACCTTCAGACATTTGTACGTGTACATTCTTGATTGAGCCTTCACCTCGTTATGTGTCGTACAGGATGTAGAGCATGAGCAAGCATACGCTCTTTCTACTTAGTATCGCGTCTGATGCCGCGTAGAGCATCGTAGCTGAGTAGATACCGAAGTGCAGCCGCTATTCCACATTGTATGTAAGTGGTCCACATCCATGATCCAAGTATTTCATTATCTTATGTTCATTAAACATCAAGAACGCTCCTCCCTCCTCTGGTCTCCATTCCTCTCCTCTACACAACCAACAACTAAGTGTGACAGAATAATGCGCCAATGAGGAGATCGCAAGGAGTGCTGTCTATTCCATTTGGGGGGAGCTAATGGGGGTTCGTGGAGGACACCTCCTGCCCGGACTATCTCCATCTGCCCAGGTTTGAAGTCCTCCAGCTTGATTGTGTTGACAGCTTGATCCTGCTGCTTGAAGAACAGTAATGTAGCCTCGAATGCCCGTCACTATGAAAGGGTGTACTCAGCCGCTGTGTAGTTTTCCTCTTTTTTCTATTTGTTCCGTTTCCTCTGAACTTGCCGGATCCTTCTCCCTTTGTTCCGGGACCTAGACAGATTTATACTCTGGGATTTAAGAGTACCTCTTTCCTTGGCTTGGACCATCACAAGCTCCCTCAGAGAAAAGCCATCCTATTATAATTCTCTGGATTGTTAATCAATGGTTAATACATACATGTGCATTTCTTAGTATGAATGTATAAAGCACAGGATTATTGATGTTATAATGGGCATAGTCAATATCAGAACGGTCTTGTAATTCCCTGCTATTCATTCATCTGTGTAGTGGCTTTTAATTATTTGTCTACCCCTAACACATTTGAACATATGCGTATATATATATTCATATCATTATTTGGCCTCCTTATCAGCAGTGGAAAAGGTGGTGTGTTTCATCTGTGTGTGTGCTCTTCTGAGCTTTATTCTCTTTCTCTCTCCCGCCCAGCCATCTGTTTGGATGTATCTAAGGGAGAGGAGAACTAGCTGCGGTCTCACACCAACAGGGTATATGTTTTCTTCGGGAATACTTTATGTAGGGTGGTTTGGGGATATTTTTTATCTGATAATCTTTCATCACGTTCCTATTAATCTTATTTTATCTTGTCTTTGTGTCAATGTCAGCTGTGTATTAGCGGGTCACTATGTGGCTGTACCTTTAAGAAATAATAGTGTGCACAGCCCAAATCCGTACTTTGTTTATGTGTCTGGGGGACTCGGAGTCCTGTGGAAGCCTATATGTTTTTATGTGTCAATTAGTGTCCTCTTTGTAATTTAGTGCCAGGCCAGTTGGGTATAATGCTCATGGGTCTTATCTCAGACCTCTCCTGTATTTCTATTCTCTCTGATTTTCTGTCGGCACTCTTTAAAGGAAATCCTGTCTTGTTTTTACTTTTTAATCCTGTCACTTAATTTTTTCTATACACCTGTTTTCTTATTTTTGAATGCTCTTTTGCTATCTGCACGCTATCTATCACGTGTCTACATGCTACCCTCACATGTCCTCTCTACGGCTCATGCTACATTTTCACATGTCTTATCCAAAAGTCACATGCTACACACATGCCTCATTTAAAATCACATGCTACACTCTCACATGCCTTAAGTACATCTACGCTCTAATGCAGTGTTTCTCAATGGGGGCAGTACTGAGGACAACGATGTGAGCAGGATAAGCGATTTGTCAATATTGTGGATTTGCGGTAGTTTACATCATTACATCCCGTATATCAAAAAATGAATGTCCATATGGATATGGAATATTCTACTGTCCTGATATCAGAAATCAATATGGATTCTGAAACTCATTCTAGCTACCTCAGGTTCTTATTTTCCTCTTGCTTGTCCTGTTCCCTAGAAGAATGATCAAACTGCTATTCTCCCACACCCGTCCTTATTATTGTGATGAATCAATAATGATTTTTAGAAACCAAATTCTACTCTGCCTACTAGTTTCTAGTTCAACAACGCAGTGCGTGTTGAGATTTATTGACTGCTAGCCTGTGCAGTTGATACACAGCGCATGCAGAAGTCACGATTCACAAAGCACTTGTCGGCTAGCCTTGCAAATGTTGATTCCATAGCTGTGTTTATGTCATAGTTTATGTCAGCTTGCAGAACACTCAGGCTGACCAAAGAACATCCAGGGCTAGAGCTCAGAAAGCCTGGGTCTGATGTTGCCCCTGTATAAACCAGACACCTGTGCACCTGACAAGCAGATAACAATGCCATTAGCCAGCTTGATTTCAGCTTGGACACTGCTGCAACTTTTCTCTGCAGCGTTATAAATCAGTCTTGTTGTCCCACCTACTAGGGAGTTTTTCCTAGCCACTGTGCATCACTTGTGTTGCTTGCTCTTGGGGGTCTTGGGCCGGGTGTCTGTCAAAGCTCTTTGTGACAACTGCTTTTGTAACATGGGCTTTATAAACAAATTTGATTAATTTATTGATTGAACTTCAAAGGCTTCATTAAACATTATTATGAATAAAAGAAAAAGTGAAAGCACAAAACATGGACCATGAGAGGTTTATTTTGTCTAGAATGTCACAAAACCATGTAAGACCAAACTCCATTCAAAAATCTGCTAAATTAATTCTGCCATAATGTCAAATAAGTTACACTGCATAATATGGGTCCTGCGCAAAAGTGATAGATTTGTAATATGTTTTATTTATTTTATTTTAATTTTTTGCAATGCTAGCAAGCCACATATCAGAAGAATGTCACAGAAAAAGAAAAAAATGTAGTCAGTATTCAGTTGAATACCTTAGTTATGACTAAGTAACTTCTCAAAACAATGCACAACTTCCAATGTGTTTATTATGTGAATATTTTTTTTCAAATGAGGCGATGAAACACTCACGTCACCCCTAGATAAGTGCCAGGTTGTTTTCCGTTGGAAAAATTCATAAGAATGATTATTGTTTGGCATTCTGCTTGGCTGTTGTTTAATTAAGATTTGAATGTTAAATTGCTACATAGCTGTTTCTGATTGGCTGTTGTTTAATTAAGATTTGAAAGTTAAATTGCTACATAGCTGTTTCTGATTTGCTGCTGTTTGTTTACCTGGGAAACTCTAAATCTGTTGTCATTAAATGCTTTTTTGATGATAACAATAGTAACAACAATAATAATCATAATAATAAAATAATAATAATCATAAATATTCTGGGCAATTTGCCTACCTCTTATTTGATGGGAGGCGGTAAGGGACCTGGATAATGGATGGGGGGCACAGGCCCAAAAAATGTTGAGATTCACTGCTGTAATGTTTCATGCTACACACTCTATCTTTAACTCCAATGCAACATATCAATTTGAATTAATGAAATGGATTCATCGACCCCCTCCAATCCATAACACAATGCGTCTGGCTGCTATCTATCTAAAGCAGAGATATTTCCTAACATTACACATATTTACACATATTTACACAAACATTACACTATCTTCTCTAATTAGCTCTGATTTGGGCATCAATAACATGCGTATTAAGGATGAGCTTATCATCAGATGGAGCTCTTACATTATGTCCCAAACAGACCTTTGGTTAGGATTTCTAACCGAAGAAATTTAAAGATACAATATTTTGATAATATTTCCACAGGAATTGTGTCTAAGTCAGTTTTATTATTGTCATTTGAGAGGTGGAGTGATGTTCCTCTCTTACATAAGAAACACAAAAATAAGTGAGGCCATCCTTTACAACATAAAAAATGATGGCATCACCAGGCACTCTGTAACATCTTACAACCAACCGCTACCCATTATTGACTCCTATTCATTTCTATCAATATTTTAAGTACTACACTCATCTCTATATTACTCTAGGGTTTTTAAACTTGTCATCCAGAGCAACATGTATTTAATTTGATTATCTCATCCCAAACCGACACGAATTGTGCAAAATCCCAAAATGGATCACAACATAGATAAGAGATGTCTAGCACCTTTGGGTGAATGGGTGAAGCCCTTTACAGGAGCATCTGTCACTTATCATGACTCTGACACACATGGTGTCAGCAGGTCCCTTATACATTGGTATATACAATGGTATAACCATATATACATTAAATCTATGGTACTATCACAGTCCAATATATAATAGATAAAAGAGCTATGAGCTACTGCCTGTAAGCTACCTGCTGTCTGTAATGATGCACCCAGCACCATGATAGCCTTCACTTTGCTCTCTGTAGGAGAAAGGTGCTGACTCATCCTTAGGCCTAACACTAACAGTGAGCCACTGGCCTCAGTTTCTGAGATGACCTCATTCACCACTCTGTACTTACTTGGTTAACATTCTTTAAACTGTTCTACACAATGCTCATATAGAATTAGTCCTCAACAATAGGAACTGCATCTACTCATTTCTTTTTCATAAAAAAGCTACTCACTCACTTTCCAGTAGACATTATGTATAATTTTTTTAATCCAATTGAAAGGTATCAAAGTAGTTAAGTGGAGCTATGAGTTGTATCAGTTGGTTTATAACATTGCTAACCTTGAACTCACATTTTAAGCAGCTATGTGAACCATGGTATTTAGACATGCAAACGTTACATGAACTGGCAATTACCTCCGCACATTGGAGCAGGGGCATGTGAGTGGTCGAAATCATTGCTACACTGAAGACTCAACAACCAGGATTTTGTACCCCCATGCATAGCCGGAAATCCACAAATAGGTTATAATCCCTGGTCATCTTGATGAGTTCTAGTCAGTTAAATGTTGTCTCACCTCACCTGCACAAAATGTTCACCCAGGCCAGTGATGAGGGAGCACTGCACCTATTTACCTGTATGTAAAGGCATTATTATGGTTTTTAACCGGCAGGGATCAGGAGAAGTTGGAGTCAGATCTCATTGCCCTCTTCAACACAGACTAAAATAATTTAAACAGGCTCAGCTTGTTAGCGGGCAAACTAGTTCATTCAGATCAGACCAGTGAACTGAAACATGTTCTTCAAACATTGTTTTTTCCAATTTAATACATCCTTTGAGATTTGTTTTATAAGTATCTCAATGTTAAATCCCTTGATGTAGAAGCAGGCTTTTGACCAGGCCATGTAGTCCTAAATACTTGCAGTCTTGCAGAAGTTGGGTTCATTAATTGGATATATTTTCATATATTTAAGAGCGCAATCATTTTCCTCCAGTATTTACTAGGGGTGCAACAGTTCAACAACAAGCCCACGGTTCGGATTGTATTGCGGTTTTTGGTTCACGGTTTTAGTTTCGGTTATGTATGTTTAGCACATTAGGGGGAAGAAAAAAACATTACCATTTCAGTTTTCTATCTGTATTTTCTCTGCATTAATAAAATGTTCTTACATCCAAAGATTTGCTAATATATGAAATCAACATTATTTCGAAGGGCAAATGTTACTCAGGCTATTTAAAGCAAACATAAAAATTCATAAATCTTTGTTTTTCCAAAATAACATTTTCAATTCAAACATGAACAATAAAATAACATTATATAACAGATAATCTTTCTAAGTACTTAGCCTGCAATTTAAAACAAACAAAATACTTCAGTGCATCTGCATTACAACATAAAGTGAAACATAGATTCCATCTGTAGTGGCTTTACTTGTGTGTTTATATACTGTCTATTTCTCCATTGTCAGGTTCTTCTGCACAAGGATAGGCACTCTCTGCAGCAAGGTGAGATCTGCTTGCACTTCTCCTGGAGTTGAGAAAACTCTCACTTGGTACAGATGTTACAGGGACACAGAGGTGTTGTGCAAGTTTTGCAACATGACGATAGTTACTCTCATTTGCCTGCCACCATCTCAGTGGGTCAGCATCCACATGAATGCTGTCTGCTGATTTGTATGAGCTGACCTCCTGCTCAATGATTTGGGAAAAGGGCTTGGTCTGCTTCTCTGCTCTGAATAGCTCTCCAAATAGCTCAGCCATAGCTGTCTTCTGGGGAGGTGATGAGGACATCTCCTGTGGTTCTGTGCCCAGCCCAGCTGCCCCTGCTTCACTGCATTGACCCTAAGAGAAAGAATAAATGACACACATAGTTTATTATTTTGACATTAACAACTAGGAAAAAGCCTTTGGGTGCTTAATAAACAATAACTGTAAAAGTAACAGCCATCTAAACTGTAATGGTAAAATGATAAACAATACCTTCTGTTCATTTTCTAGAATATGTGTGGTGAGATCCCTGTAGATGTCTTGGAGGCAAGAGGCATCATCCAGTTAAGTCAGGAATTTAAACCTTGCATCAAGGGCTGTAGCTCTTTGGAGATACTGTTTAAGATCAGGGTATCTGTGTACCTTCTTTCAAAGTCTTGGGTGATAGCTGTCTTTGCCTCTTTGATGGTGGCACTGTCCTCATGTACTGGTACCATGGATTTGAGCAACATTTTCTTTAGGGGGAGGATTATTGACACAGAGGGAGATGTTTCAGTGCTCATGAGGCCTGTCATTGTTTTCAGTGGTTTTTGTAGCTGAATTAGTTCCTCTGCCAGTTTCAGTTCACTGGCAGTCAACATGGCAATGCCCTTTTCCTTGACAGACCTCTTCACAGTGTAGTCCATTAAGGCAGAGTAGATGGCAGGCTGCTGCTCCACATAACGCTCAAGCATGTCATATACGGTTTTCCTTCTAGTTGAGACATCATGGATTAGCTTATGTCTTGGTATGTCTAGCATCTCCTGCTTGTTTGACAAAACATGGTGAGCTGTGCTGCTTTTAGGGAATAACGTTACCACTTTTCTGAGCTTTCCCAGGAGGCGGGACACTGCATTGAGTGAGACTGCCCTTCTAGCTGCAAGGTTTAGAACATGGGCCAAACATCCACTCTGTGGCCCAAGTCCATTAGCTTCTTTGATAGCATTTACAATGTTCTGTACATTGTCTGAGGTGACGGGGATTGTGATGTTGGGCATAGCCAGTTTCCACTCATTCACTGCAGTCGTCAATTCATCAGCTATATGTGTGCTTGATTGGCTCTCATACAAGGGATGTGTTTGTAACCAGTGTTGGGGAGTAGTTAACTACAAGTAGCGATGCTACTAACTTAACTACATTTTTCAGTAGCTTGGCAGTAGCTCAGTTACTTTTAACTGAGTAGCTTTTCCAGTAGCAGTAGCCTGTCATGAATGAAGCAGAGCAGCTTTTTATTAGATTACAAACAAAATGTGTGCATTATTGCCACCTGTTGTTTAGTCACGCGTCTTGCGGCTTACGGTTAACTGACGTACAGAAGTGGGTTGACAATTCAAGTTCGACATACCCATGCTATATTATTCATGATGAAGCAAGACATGACAGCAGAATCGGAGGATGGAGAAACAACTAATTACCTTTTTGCCTTTTGTCCTAGTTCATGTCTCTCTAGGAAACTACAAGCCTGACAGTCTAAGATATTTGAGCCTTTTGTGTAATAAAACAATACTCTTTGAAATCATAATTGTATTGCATTGTTTTAAACAGAAAATATTTTTACTAAATACATTCCTCAGGCTCTTATTCAGTTATTTATAATATACATCGTTCAAAAAAAATCTAAGTAGTTTCAATGTACCTAGCTACTTTTTGATAGTAACTTGTAGTGTAGCTAACTACTTTTCAGAAAGGGTAGCTTGACTGTAGTTTAACTACAATAACTTACAACTAGCCTGTAGCTTGTTAAACTACAGTTTCAGAGTAGCTTCCCCAACACTGTTTGTAACACTGCACTTTTCATCTCAAAGTTTAAAATATAATGAACACTAAAGGTCAGATAACTCTCAGTTGCCCTGGAGGTCCAAAGATCGCTGGTGAAAGCTGTCTAGTGAGTTTTGGATAGTTGGCTCTCAATACCCCCATGTGTCTGTTTATAGAGCTCAGGGATTAAGTGAAGTGCTTTCGCGATGGCAAAGCGGGATGCGGCTCTAGCTTTTTCACCAAATGGCAAAATCCTGCATCGGTAACAAACTGAAGATGGCTGTAAATCTTTAGCTATAAACACTTCGACAGCTATAGTTATTTATTTGTGTTTTTCTGAGTTTGTCTGAAATGTCTTTTGAAAGGCAGTGCAGAGGATAGTGTTGTTTCTTCCCTGTCAAATCTGACTCTTTTCTCGTTCCTGCCAGCGTTATGTTTAAGTAATGCCGGCGTAGATGCCCCATCATGTTAGATGTATTACTGTTAGCATACTTTACACGTGTCAAGCAATTCTTACAGACGGTCTCTTTTTTATCGACGACCTCCGCTCCATCGCTATTGTAGTCAACACTAAATCCAAAATGTTACCACACAGGTGACTTAAAAGACGACGGTGTATCCTCAAACACTAACCTTTCACTTCCACATGCCATCTCCATTCTCCACACTTTCTTATCTTGCCTAGCTTCATATGATTCACCTCTCTCCAGCTCCTTCCAGAATGTGACTCATCATTAATACAGTGACAGTTCATTGGACATGTTTTCTCTGGGAAAGGGTACGGGAAAAGGGAAGGACAAAGGGTGTTAGGTTGTGTGCAAAATTATTTTATCGTTGATCCGAAAAACTGCAACTTACATTTAAAAACTGGGTCGTGGTTTGTGTGTTGAACAATTTAATTTTTTTTTGCCATTCAGTTTTGCACCCCTAGTATTTACTATCCCTTCAATTTAGTCATTGGGTTTCTTTCCTGCAGTTGCAACCTTTCTAATACTAGCTCCCAGCTCAGCTCATGCTCCTCTTCAGGCCCTTGATTTTTTTTGCCTTAACAGAGACATGGATTACTCCAGAAAACTCTGCAATGCCAACTGTACTTGTGGAAGACTATGTTTTCCTAAACTTGGAGTGTCAGGTAGTTTTTTGGTGGCAAAGGGCTTGTGATTTCACCAAAGTGAAGATTATTTGTTTTGTTCTCACTCACTTGTCCTGGATCCTTTTGAATTCAATCTAGTTATTGTCACGTTTCCATTAAATCTTAACATTAATGTAATCTATCATTGATTAGTTGCTCTTGGAGACTTCTTCAATGAGCTTGACAAATTGATAACCAAATGTTCTGACAATGACTTGCCTCTCGATTTGAGTCATTTCTTTTTAAACTTACCCTTCCCCATATTATTAACATTTACATTTATCCAAATCTGTTATTCAGAACAATTTACAGAAATGAATACACATTTTCTTTGACCCCTTACTTTGTCAAACTGAGTCCTAAAATCTACCACCCTGACATCACAAGCACTTACAGTAGCTTCCTAAGTGAGCTACACATGTCTCTAGTCCACTTCTACTCACAAGGCATGCAATGCACTGGACCTCTTTCTAGATTTTTTTGGGTAACACTTTATTTTGAGAGTCCATCTCTAGATGCTCTACATATTATCTGCATACTT
>JACXGM010015663.1:10808-21376 GCA_016801145.1 Umbra pygmaea
CCTAACCTTAACCATTACCCTAAAACATATTCTAAACTTACCCCTACCCTTAAAATACACAATTAGTTGCTTATCAACAGATGGTTTGTTGATAGTTTGTTGATAGTCATATCATCAACAAACTATCTGTAGAGCACATACAGATGGAATGTCAGACTCTCCAAATAAAGTGTAACCTTTTTTTGTCCAGTAATCTTACTGGAGCTGCCTTCAGGTCTCTGATCAGTATTCATTTTATATTTGTATTCTCCTCTCTTTCTATCGTTCAAGCCCTCAACCCCTACACAGATTGTCATGCACCAGTCAAATTTTCACTCCCTCTACACTACATCTCTCCTATCTGCTGAATCCTTCCACATTTCTGTTCCTAATTCTGCCTCTCCATCCCTGTTATCTTCTGTTTCCCCCTCCTATGACTCGTACTGTCCTCTTTTGTCCTGGACCACTCTGCCATCCTTTCTTGCTCCTTGGCTATGTGACTAACTGCCAGCTCACAGAACAGGGCTGCAGGCAGCTGAGCCAAGAGTAAAATAAAAGTTCTGTATTATCCTTTCACTCGCTCCATGCTTCCTCTCTCCCTTCTCCCTGAAAATCCTCCACCTCTCTTTTCCCACTTTGCAGGTTACATTGTCAACCTATTAGAAAAGCAGGTTACTTACTACCCCCACCTCATTCACCCAGCCTATTGAGTCCACAGGACTCTCCCACTGAACTTGGCTACACCGAAGTCTGTTAACCTTCATATAGAAATCCTGCAACCAGCTAAATGATTCACCTGTCCACCCATCCGCGCTCTCCTCATTTCTAGACTGTTTCCATTCCTTACTTCATGTATCAACTCATCTCTGACTACCTGCTACACCAACCAAAATCTCTGCTGTGTATCCTTTCCAAAAGACTTAATTGTGACTTCTCCTCAATCATATCCAGTCAGCGTCAAGAATGATTCTTTAACCAACATTGCTCTCCTTTAGTTCACAGCCTCACTTCTCTTATTTGATTTATTTTCTGCTTTAATGTCTAGACATTTTTACTAATACAATCAATACATTTTGTGTGCTGTAGAATATATTACTATTACTAATATTAAATTAAATAATTGATTCATATTCTCTTTTAGATATGGACAATTTTGATGCACTCTCATAACTTTTTTAAATTATACTTTTATATTGTTGGTGCAAGTATGTTGCCCTTAAAATAAAATTAGCCAATCTATGAAATTGATTGCAACCGCCTTCTTCAAATCCCACTATATATTTTCTATGGGGTTAAAGTTATGTGACTGTGATGGACACTGTAGAATCTTCCAGGACTTGTTCTGCAACCAAGCCTTGGTGGAATTTGAGATATGCTTGGGATCATTCTCCTGTTGGATGGTCCCATGATGTCCAAACTTCAGCTTCCTCAGAGACGGCATGACATTTCTCCTAGGATATCCTGATACTTTAATGAATCCATCTTGCTTTCCACATGCTACAGGTTTCCTATGCCAGAGGATGCAAAGCAGCCCCAATGCATCACCGAGCCACCACCATATTGAATGTGGGCAGGGTGTTCTTTTCAGCATATGCTTCATTCTTCTTCCTTCAGACATAATGCTGATCCATTGTGACTAAAAGTTAAAGTTTTGTTTCATCGCTCCACATAACAGAATACCATAATCTCTAACAAAATATTTACCAGAACCACATATATTTGTATCCCTTTCCTTGGTGAAGATCTCTTCTGTTAATGTTTTGGACCACTCTTTTGACTTTTTTCTCACACACAGTCAAACGTGACACTCAAAACAATTCAGTTCAGGTATTTCATGTCTTCCAGCTCAAGCACACCTAGTGCAACTAATAAAGCTCTTGATTAGCTGCATCAGGTGTTCATGAGACAACACCTGTTTTGCACATTTGTGCTGTTCTATTCAGAGGGTTTAATAATTGTGAGACGTCATTATTAGTTGAATTTTCAGTTGGATTTTGGGAAAACACATAATGCATTTGTTGTGTGCAGTGATGCCGGTAACTCACACAACAAATGCTCACAGATGGCGTCTGCCTGTATACACGAGATATATACTGTCCTATAAACTATCTTTTTAATAAACTGTCTGTACACTTACAAAGTTCTTAATGTTTCGGTTTGCATGTAGGCACCCTCATTATGCTACCGTAGAAGTGTGGTGCTATTTTGATCCTTGTTAGTGGTATAAAATAGCGATTTAATTTTACATCATTCATGCTCTCACAACTAGCATTATAAGGAAGTTATCCAATGGCACTAAAACTGGGCACATTCGATTTGCATGTAAACATATCCCAGAGAACGGTAGACTCGATATCCATGTGTTATTAAACCCTAGGTTCATTTTGCGCCGGAAATGTCCTTTAACCCAAATTAATTAAAGGGTTACATGAGCTTCAGTCCCTGGCCCCAACCACCAGAAAGCCCTGTTGTTCATGGTTGTCATGAATATACTGTCATCATAGGTTTTCAACCCTCTTCCTGGGTATCCCCAGACATTCCAGAGATTTGTTGTAGCCCTTGTCATCAAGCATTTAATTAATGAATCAGGTGTGCCTTTTCGGGGCTAAAACAAAACTGTGGAAAATATGTGGGTTTCCAGGAAGAGGGTTGGAAGACCTAATGTATGGAAGTTGAAAATTTGTATTTGTATATTTATTTTTTCCTTTCAGCTTTTTCACAGTAGTTAGGGATGTAGTGAAGGGCAAACAATGATAAACATCCTATACATCAACACAATATAGCAACTTTTTAATTGTGAAGTAGCTTTTACTCACATTTTCATTTTGTTAATTATCATTTACCGATTTTTTATTGCATTCTTAGCATTTTTCAACTCTATGAACTTTTGTCTTTCTGTGTGCACACCCTAGACTGACCGTAAAGGAAACTATGGTCAGTTCTCTTTTTATAAATGTCTATATTAGCTGACTTCTGTGTCTGTTGTATAAAAACAAAGTCCTACCCAAAACAAAACAGACACTTGGAAAATTTGTGTTCAAAACGGTAAATTAAATAGTTGCTGTCAGGTGTCTATCTACAGTCAGTTAGTCATGAGCTCATTAGCTAGTTAGCAGCATCTTCCATTCAATTTCGGAATTGGGTTTGTAAATTACCTATTAGTTATATCAAAAACCCAACTTAGAACTAAATTCAGTCAAAGTAGGCAGGCATGCTAAGCACACATATTATTTGGAAAGAAAATCAACAGGCATCAATGAATCCTGCTGGGGGCAGGCCAGTGTCCGATGCACAGAGGCTAGAAAACGAATTGCATGCAGATATTGGGCAAGGGTTCAGCACACAGAAAATCTAGAACTGATACTGGAATAAACAGGAAAATAGGAAAACACGAAACATGGGAACGACTTAAATAACACAAGACTAACTGGCAACAAGTACAGGGAAATAGCAGAGCTTAAATACACAGGGGATATTGGGAGCATGGGAGAGCTAATGAGCTCTGCCCCACAGTCACGGTTAAAGTTCAAGGGAGACCATGCATTTTCTGTTGCTGCCTCAAGGTTATTGAATACCCTTCCTTTTTATATCAGGTCCTCCACTAGTAGAGATTCTTTTAAATCACAGCTTAAAACCCTTTTTTTTCTTTAGCGTTCAATTCTGCAACTGGTTAGGAATCTGTTTTTATTTGTCCTGTGCCATGTCTACATGTATTCTTTGTTGTGTGCTATATATATAGATATAGATTATTGTACAGCACTTTGGTTGGCATTTGTGCTTTTAAATGTGCTTTATAAATAAATGTGACTTGACTTGACTCAAGGCAAGAGCTCTGGCTACGTACTGTTCTGCAACACAAAGCTGTGCACTTTCTGCATTCTTGTTGCTAGTTAGTATTGTGTGATTCCTGAGTCGTTCCCACATGTTGTGTTCTTGTGTTAACTCCTGTGGCTGTTTTAGATTTCCTGTGTGCTGAACCCTTGCCTGATACAACTGGATATCTGCCTGCCATTACTTTTCTAGCATCTATGCATCGGACCCTGGCCTGCCCCCAACCAAAGTGATTGATGCCTGTTGATTCTCTTTCCAATTAATATGTGAACTTAGCATGCCTGCCTCCTGTGTCTGCATTTTTGTGTTAGTCAGATTTCTGACATAACTAGTAGCTGATATACAACCCCCAATTCCTAAACAAATTGGGACAGTATGGAAACTCTCTATTATTAACACTTATTAAGTAACAGCTTGGATGGTCCTTTTCCTATTTGACTTGTAGAACATAACAGTGGTTTTGTCCAAAAACTATTTTAAATGTTGACCACCAAACATGATTCTACTCTGCTACTGTCCATCTCACGAGATCAAGCTTAGAGAAGACGGCAGCACTTCTGGACAGTGTAGACATATGTCTTCTGCTTTGCATAGTAAAGCCCTAACTTGCATCTGTGGATGCAGCTGTGAATGATGTTGACTTAAGTTGCAGAGCTACCGAGAAGGCAGGGTTAGTGGGAATTCGGAAAGGGAGGAAAATTGTGAAAAATGTAATAGTTAAAAAATAATAATAATACAAAAAATGGAAGTAGGCTTCAGGGTTTCACTCAATGTTTATTTTATCAAATGTTTGAACTTAAAGGCTCATGCAAAACGAGAGGCTGAGAGAAAGGGAGAGAAATCATCAAAAACTCCTGGGGGAGCATGCCCCTAGACCCCCCCAATAGAGGCTTAGCCCCAATCAATAAATCTCCATTGATGTCCCTTGACTTTGGCCATTACACCATGCGTACCCCCCGGTCATAATGTTCTTTACTATAAGACTACGACTGAGCCATCAGGTGGCTCAGTGTTTAGGGAGTCTGACTTCTAACTTGAAAGTTTTCTAGTTTGATTCCCGAGTGGGCAAAATAGCGTAGTGCACTTGAGCAAGGCCCCGTACCATACTAATTGGAATGGCATCCAGATGCTTTAGTGCCTTTATGTCAATTCAGTGTACTGGTTAATGATTTTTACTGTGAGGAAAATTTTTGTTTTTAACTGTAAATGTATTTTGTATGTATGCATGCCATTTTTGTGGTTGTGTTCCCAGGGAACGCGTGTGTTTGGGTCCTGGGTCTCAATGTGTCTCTCTGGTTAAATAAAAGAAGTTTCTCCATGGGATGTACCAGTACTTACTGTAAGTTGCACTGTAATGTAAATGCTACACTGAAAAATGTGACAGTTTCATTGTCAGGTTTACTTAAAAATATTGTGTGATTTACACATAATATTTTTAAGTAAATCTGACAATGCAACTCTTTATTTTTTTCGGTATAGTATTGCGCTAACTATACAGTAAAATAGCAATGAAACTGATGTAGTTTATTCTGAGGTTTGCGTCTGAATTTATGTTCTGTTGTTGTTGGAAGGGCCCCGGATTTCAGAGTTAGCCCAGGGCCTAGGATGGTCTTACAATTGCATGGCATATAAGTGGTGTGCAGCTACCTAAATCTAGTAAAAAAAAACCTGTAAAAAGTTGTCATGGGCTGTGTTGACAACTGTTTAAAACAGTGGCATACTGTCTGTTTCGTCCACACAGGCATCCGATTCTATATTCTGGATTAGGGTTTTAGATTTGGCATAATTCTTAACACGGTTTTGATTGACTATTAAACTTCCAATTGCAGCTCAGACTGTGGCGCAGTGAATGCAGGGGATTGGAAGAAATCTTTTGAAGGGCGTATATGATGAAGACAGATTACTACCCCCCCCCCCCCCCCCCCCCCCCCCCCCCCACACACACACACACACACATATACCCACACTTCCTTGCCTCCCCCATTCTATCCACCCCGAACCGAGGATGGATGAAAGGAGCACCACATATTAAAGTAGATAGATACGGGCCATTAACTCCATCAGTGAATAGTGCAATAGCTGCGAATTTTGTAGGACAAAGATATACACGGATGGATTATGTTTTTTTTCTTTGCACCGTGAAGTATTTTATCTCCTATCATGGAATTTTCTTTGTCACGGAACTTGGGCGCTTCCTCGTTATCTTGGACTACTGAGGATTTTCATTGTATCTAATGTTTTCATGAGTGAGCTGTGGAGGTTTGGGTTGTACCGCAGGAGATCAAAGCGTAGAATACTTGTTTTACGGTTTCGGGGACTAATACGTCGAGGCCCCATAAAAAGCTGCGACAAATCTGGATGATGCTACAGTAAACTTAGAGTAAACGATAGTTATGCAGCATATACGAATTAAATTGTGTCGGTATAATCGAATAACACTGTATTATATTTGTTACGTCACATGTTTCATTGTAGCAAGCTTGAGATGTAATGCAAAGCCTATGTGGTACTGATATCGGCGCTGACATTACACTTCCGCGTTTCAACGTAAACATCTGGATTGCATTATATTTTTGACCCAACATAACGGGGAGAGTAACTAAAGACTATAAATCTACATGTTCTGTCGTGATTTGGCGTGGGGAAAATCAGCATAATAATGTTTTATTTTTGTACTTAATCTGGACATTACGCTTTTATCTTGAAAGACGACAATCAGGTGATAGTTCAGGTAAACGTTCCTCAGGAATCCTGTGTGTTGTGTGGTTGGCCAGCATCAACATGCCCACCTCACGCTCGGGTTCCATCCCAGTGGAATACTGGGTGGATGGCTCGCGCCGAGATGTCTCCATTGAGGAGTTCTACACTATGGGGCCTGAACTGGGAAGGTATAGTATGCTACTATACTTTACAGTGTATGCATTCGTCAATACGTAAACATAATTCTCTTCGAACCTGGTTCGTTCTGGTCAACTGTTGTAAAAACACCTTATCAGTGGAATTTCATCAGTGAAACAGTTTGCGGTATTAAATTATGCATGTAGCAACATCAATCATTGAGGTACCATATGTGTATTTACTGTGTATATATCAGTCATTGATTATGTTCGATAGCCTTTTCTGCAAATGCAGAAAATGCACCAATTCTATGCATGTCAATAGCATAGAGAGTTCAGCACCACGGACAGTTCCATTAGTCTTCTATAGTGGATGACGGTTCCTCATCCTAGCCTTTTACATCATAAGCAACCTACTAATGTTTTGCCAAGAAACATGTCAAAACATTACTTTCTATCTGAGAAAGAAGTAAACAGCCCATCCTGTTTGCGTTAAAAATGAGCCATCATTGAACACAGGGTCAACACATGGCTTAGTACTGGAAAACAGTAAAACGTGAGTGGATTAGTGTAATATGGAGAGGAAGCGTTTGTTATGGCCCATTTTATAAGCTTCATATGGAATCCCCCACGACCCCTCCCTCTATTGCATTTGCATCTGGCATTTCAACACTCTTACATCACAAACAATTTGACTACGTCGATATCTGCCACTCAAATTTGAGGGTCTAGGTTACAGATGAGGTGACCATTGAAGACCCTTTGTGCACTTATGCCTTTGATGAGGTAATTTGCCAGACAAAGCGTAAACAATAGTTGTCAACCATGCCAGAGAGACAGCTGGTGTTTGTAATACCAGATTCACACTGTAGAGCCAAACCCATCGAATACATTGTAGAATAGTACCGGTACTAGGCTGTCCTATGCCTGGTTACATATCCACCGTACAGTAGCTGTTGTGTGTTCTGGATGTGGTAAAGAACATGTGGACCTGGTTTGGGTTGGTTCTATAGTATCAATAAAGCACAGTATTATCGTACAATATGACTGTGGTACAGGAAGATGCTTTAGACTGCGTCCTCCTGAGCCCTTTATGTTACACCTCATTTTACACCACATCTGTTTTAACAGTTCTCCTTTCCTCACCTGCAACAACACTTGGAAGTGATAGGCTCTCATTTCGTCACTGAATTCTTTGTGAGAATCTACTTCTCAACTGTCAGTGTTAAAGCGTTACCAGTATATTTAAAACTCAAAATGCTTGTTCTATGGGACTCAAACATATTACACAAAATTCAAATCTAATTAAAATCATTAGGAGGAGCATGCCAATTTTTTACATTTACCACAAAAATTTTAGCTCCAACACATCAACAGCTCATCTTGATCAATGTGCTATTTACTGAATAAATCATAATCTGGGATCAACATATCTTGATGTAACTGCAGTCTACAAATCAATGTAAACAACAGGTGATTTAGCCTCAGTTACCCGCTAAATACAAACATAACCCCTAGCAGCGTCCCTTGGCTTCCCCATATAAGGGTGTTTATGTTCACCAGGGGCCTTCTTTTCAAGGAAAGGTGTCCTGGTTGCCAAGGTGATGGTACAGCTAGGAGAGTGAAGAGGGCTGGGGATGACAATGCCTGGATTGTATTAGCTGGGGACTCAGTGAGTTATCTGCTGAGCAGGCCAACCGCACAACGTTGAGTGGCCCCAGAAGGACACCACAATCGGGATGTCCTAGATGTTATGGCTTCTTCTAGTCTCACTCTATCACACTGTGTAGTTTTCACTCCTGGCTTACCCTTAATAACAATCTACTTTGGTTTTCCTTACAATCTAATTCCAGTTGGCCAAAATGGCAGTTGGTGTGATGGTATTGAATGGGGATGACTGTAACATTTCTTTAACTGTAATTTAACCAGGCATTTTGGCTAATATCCACTTCCTATTTTCAACAATGACCTGAGAGCAATTTAGGTTAAGTGCCTTTTCACACTGACAGAACAACAGAGCTTTCACCTTGGTGGTTGGGGGATTGAACCTGGGGTCTTCCGCACCACATTCAGATGCGTCAACGACTAGGGCACCTTTCCCCGGCCACTAGGGCACACCTAGGTAGTACAGCTGATTTTCAGGTGATAGGACAGATTATATGAATTGTTGAAAGTAAATCTATGCCAATGACTGCACTACATAGCCAACGTACCAAAACACATACATGACAATATGTGTGAAGTTAAAAGAGAATAATATAGAATGTGTTACAAATGTAATGAGATCTTGTTTACATGAAGTCATGAGTTTTATGTACTCGTTAAGTAATATATAGACTGTTAACATAAGTCACAAGATAAAAAACTATTTCAGTGCAGTCATGAGATCATAGGCTGTATAGACTGTTTAATAGAAGCGACTCACACTGTGCTCCGCCACTTTGGCTAGGACCCCTTAGACCTGCTGTTACCGTGTCTTCTAACTGGAACTCAGAAATACATTATTTGACCAGGGCATTATCTGTACATTTAAAGCACCAAACGACACAAGACAGACCTGTCATATACATTATCAGTAGTTCCAGTTTCCCCATCTGCTCTTCTGATGGAGTCATGGCTCTGAATGCTGTCCTCTGGCATGGGTTTAATACTGGTCTGTATGTACATACATGTGGATGGACATTAATGGTTTATTATTGAAAGTGTACATTAGCCACACTGTTGTTTTAAATGCTTTCCGTAAAGCTTTTCAAAGGCTTATAAACACTGACATTTAAGTAATTTAGCAGACCTTGTTTATCCAGAACATTTTACATACAGTAGTCCTATCAAAGAACTATAGTACATGGGACCTAATTTTACATATTATTTCATAATTTGTTTACAATTTACTGTACCTATACCTATATTTACAAGTACTTTACCTATAACAACAACATAAATGCATGTATGTTGATATGAGCCAATAACAATAAACAATGATTATTCATAGGTCATGCGTACTGTCAGGAGATAATGAGCTGAAATGTAAAATGGTGCATTCACTGAGAGGCCAAGGACAAGGATATGATACCAAGTGTTTATATTGATCTTCTTCCCAGGGGAGCTACATCAGTGGTGTTTCGTACTGAGGAAAAACAGACACAGAAACCATATGCTGCTAAGGTCCTGAAGAAGACAGTGAGTCCTTCTTTCTGACATTTTGTAAACATGATACTGAATATACTTTCTCTACCAATCACACGGTGACACTCTGACTTTTCGAATTTCAGATCGATAAGAAAATTGTGCGGACGGAAATTGGAGTTCTGCTGCGACTTTCCCACCCGAATATTGTACAAGTTTTTATTTTAAACCTTCTCTAATACTTTTGATTGACCTGAAACAATACTGAAAATAATTGTAGGATATCAGTAGCTTAATCCTTTTCAATGTACTATGTTTTCTTTTTCCAAAATTTTGAGGGTTCTCTAAATCTCAACTTCTCTTCCAAACGGTCATCACGACACTCAGATCCGCCTGAAGGAGATCTTTGAAACAGAGACTGACATTGCCCTTATCTTGGAGCTGGTGACTGGAGGGGAACTCTTTGACAGGTACCTACGCTCTCATACACCACCCTAACTAACCCAAATTCCCCCATATCCCAGCCCAGACTGGTTCATCTTCAACAAGTCCAGATGTGGAATAAGTGGCCTTAATCCTCCTGCTCCATTTTCCTGCTATGTCATTAGCAATATACTGTATATCTATGTCATTAGCAATATACTGTATATCTATGTCATTAGCAATATACTGTATATCTATGTCATTAGCAATATACTGTATATCTATGTCATTAGCAATATACTGTATATCTATGTCATTAGCAATATACTGTATATCTATGTCATTAGCAATATACTGTATATCTATGTCATT
>JACXGM010015664.1:0-21192 GCA_016801145.1 Umbra pygmaea
AATGCTTATTAAAGTGATCAACTATGGCAGTTTTGATTGTGGTGATAGTGTTGCCTAGTCGTAGAGCAGAAGGCAGTTGTGAGGAGGAGTTCTTATTCTCCATGGTCTTCACCGTGTCCCAGAACTTTTTGGAATTGGTGCTACAGGTAACGAATTTCTGTTTAAAAAAGCTAGTTTTGGCATTCCTGACTGATTGTGTTTTTTGCTCTCTCTCTCTTTGTCTCTCTCTGTTTCTCTCTCTTTTTTTCTCTCTTTTTCTCTCTCTGTTTCTCTCTCTGTTTCTGTTTCTCTTACTGTTTCTCTTTCTGTTTCTCTCTCTGTTTCTCTCTCTGTTTCTTTGTCTGTTTCTCTCTCTCTCTGCAGTCTAAACCTGAGTGACAGTGACATGCTGACAATCCTGGATGGTGATGAGGTCACCACTCGTATTCTTGGCCAGTACGTAGGCGGGGCAGGGCCCTTCAAAATACAGTCTACCACCCCTGACCTTACAGTGACCTTCCACTCTGACCCTGCCGGGCTCATCTTCGGGAAGGGAGAGGGCTTCATCATCAACTACATGGGTGAGACAGGGGAAGAGCGGGTGAGGGATGGGAGGGAAATGGGAGCCAATAGATTAATTTAGAGCCAATAGATTCAGTTAGAGAGATGAGATTCAGTAGATTAATTTAGAAGGTGCAGATGAATGGGAGATACTAGCCTAGTCAGCAGCCAAGTTAAAACAAAGAGCATAAAGTGGGACAGAACTAGAAACAGGACAAATACTATGTATAATTGTGCATTACAGAGACCGGTGTAGCGGTCTGACTCTGTAACACACAAAGCCCCCTGGCAATGGGGGTTTGAGCCCCGGGATTCAAACCAGCAACCTTAGTAGTTACACTACTGCTATGGTGCGTTATCCTGCTGGAAGACCAGGCAACGTTTTTTCCAATCTTCTATTGTCCAATTTTGGTGAATCAGTGTAAATAATAGCCTCGGTTTCCTGTTCTTAGCTGACAGGAGTAGAACCCAGTGTGGTCTTAGATGTGGTTAGATGTGTTGTGCATTCAGAGATGCTCTTCTGCATACCTTGGATGTAATAAGTGGTTATTTGAGTTACTGTTGCTTTTCTATCAGCTCGAACCAGTCTGGACATTCTCCTCTGACCTCTGCAATCAACAAGGAATTTTAGACCAGAGAACAGCTGCTCACTGGATATGTTCTCTTTTTTAAACATTCTCTGCAAACCCTTGTAGATCAGCACTTTCTGAAATACTCAAACCAGCCTGTCCATCACCAACAACCATGCCCTGTTCAAATTCACCTAAATCATCTTCTCCATTCAATGTTTGGTTTGAACCTCAACAGTTCAACTTGACCATGTCTACAAGCCTAAATGCGTTGACTTGCTGTCACGTGATGTGCTGATTAGATATTTGAGTTAACAAGCAGTTGAACAGGTGTACCTAATGAAGTGCCCTGTGAGTGTTCACCACATTCCAAATTATTATGCAAATTATATTTTACACTGATTTTCCTAAATAGTATAAGTGAAATTGCACTGAACAAACCACCCAATGAAAACAGTATTTTTTTATAAAATACTAAAAATTCACTGTTCCAGATTATTATGCACAACAGAGCTTTAAAACATTTTATAGGTTGTAAAGAACTGAAAATGGTCATTTGTTGAAGTTGCAGCATTGGGAGGTCATATTTACTGAAATCAAAAACTATTTAAATCAAACACATCTGAACAGGGAAAGTTACATGTTAACATAGGACACTTTTTTTATATCACCTTTACAATTCTTGCATCCATTGAACGTGTGAGTTTCTGCTTGAATTTTTTTGGAGGATGTCAGAATAGCCTCCCAGAGCTGCTGTTTTGATGCAAACTGCCTCCCACCCTCATAGATCTTTTGCTTGAGGATGCTACAAATGTTCTCAATAGGGTTGAGGTCAGGGGAGGATGGGGGCCACACCATGAGTTTCTCTCATTTTATGCCTATAGCAGCCAATGACACAGAGGTATTCTTTGCAGCATGAGATGATTTTGCTATGGAAGGCACGGTTCTTCTTTTTGTACCATGGAAGAAAGTGGTCAGTCAGGAACTCTATATACACTGCAGAGGTCATTTTTAATACCTACCAGCTCTCTCCCCATGATTCCAGCCCAAAACATGACTCTGCCACCTCCTTGCTGACGTCGCAGCCTTATTGGGACAGGGTGGCCATCCACCAACCATCCACTACTGCATCCATCTGGACCATCCAGGGTTGCACGGCACTCATCAGTAAACAAGACTGTGTAAAAATTTGTCTTCATGTATTTCTGGGCCCAATGCATCTGTTTCTGCTTGTGAGCATTGGGGTGGCCTTATAATAGGTTTATGCACAACTGCAAGCCTCTGGAGGACACTACACCTTGAGGTTCACAGGACTCCAGAGGCACCAGCAGCTTCAAATACCTGTTTGATGCTTTGTAATGGCATTTTAGCAGCTGCTCTCTTAATCCAATGAATTTGTCTGGCAGTTAACTTCCTCATTATGCCTTTTTCTGCATAAACTCGTCTGTGCTCTGAATCACAAATCTCTTCATAATATGATGATAGTTTCCATGAAATATTTAATGTTTTCATACCTTGTCCAAGACATTGCACTATTTGACACTTTTCCGTAGCAGAGAGATCATTTTTCTTTCCCATATTGCTTGAAACCTGTGGCCTGCTTAATTACGTGGAACATCCTTCTTAAGTAGTTTTCCTTTAATTGGGCTCACCTGGCAAAATAATTATCACATGTGTCTGAGATTGATTTCAGTGATCCAAAGGGCCCAGAGACACAACACCATCCATGAGTTTGATTGAAAAACTAAATATTTAATGTTTATGACAATTAACTCAAATTTGCATAATAATTTGGAATCCGGTGTATATTCATCATTGATACTGTACATCATATTGCTTCTAAATATATTGGAATGCAAATATAGTTAAATAAAAAAATGTGGGTTTACAAAATTAAAGCTGCACTATGTAACTTCCCATTCATTTGTCCTGTCGGGCTGAATTTTACACAGATTTATACAATTATGTTATATATATACACGTTTTTACAGGAATAATACAAGGACAATATAACTAGTTTTCCGAAAATACACATTGTTACCATTGTCAGTATTTTGTACTATTTATGTTGATGTTTTCAACCCCTAGATTCAATATGCTAGTTTCTAACGTTTACTAGTCCTAAGACATCGTTATTATAGTTTTTGAAAAAGTTATATAGTGCAGGTTTAATGGTTTTGTGTTTATGTGCCTCTCCATGGTAACAGAGGTATCCCGTAACGACTCGTGCCCGGACCTACCGGAGATCCAGAACGGCTGGAAGACCACGTCCCATACTGCCCTGGTGCGAGGCGCTTGCATCACCTATCAGTGTGACCCAGGCTATGACCTCGTTGGACGGGAGACTCTAACTTGTGAGCTGGAACTCACCTGGAGCACACAGCCACCCTTCTGTGAAAAGAGTGAGTTAATGATTTGAAAGAGAAAGAGAGAGAATGGAGAGACGGCATATGGTGAGAGAATTGAAAGAGTGAGAAAGGGGAGTGTGATTAAGTGCTGGGACCCAACCCACCTCCTCCATCTGATTCCCTCCGTCCCCCGGCTCTCTTCCTCCCTGTCCAGTAATGTATTGTTCCGACCCGGGCCATGTGGAACACTCCAGCAGGTCTCTATCAGACCCTAAGCTCCTGGTGGGCACCACTATCCAGTATAGCTGCTACCCCGGCTTCATCCTGCAGGGCGGCGCTACACTCACCTGCTACGGACGAGAGCCTGGCACCCCAGTCTGGACCTCTAAACTACCCCACTGTGTCTGTGAGTACCTGTCTCTGTGTTTCTGCAAATCACATTCAGGTCGTAAATGCTGCATCACTAGATTTGCTAAACCAATTTTACCAAAAATGTATTACCCATTGTAGTATTGAATGATTTTACATCTCCTCAAGGGCATCTCTGTCTGAAAGCAGTGGTAAGGGCAAAAAGCTTTGCATCATGGTAGAGTATCTTAAGAATACTTAAGAAAGTATCTTAATCTGAGATGAAGTGTATACTTTGAAGAAACATATAGTTTGTCAGGACGGTATAGAAGGATGGATGGATGTGTATACTGGTTTAGAATTTGTTGTGTTGGTAAATGTTTTAAAAGCATTATGAAATATGATGTGTGCTATTCTCTAATCAGTGTGTTTTTCAGGATAGAAAGCTGAGCTACTTCAATGTGTTTCACAGGACAGAAGCTGTGCTACATTGTGTGTTTCTCATGACAGAAGCTGTGCTACATCAGTGTGTTTTTCAGGACATGAAGCTGTGCTACATCTGTGTCTTTCTCAAGACAGGAAGCTGTGCTACATGGGTGTGTTTTGCAGGACAGGAAGCTCTGCTACATGGGTGTGTTTCTCACGACAGGAAGCTGTGCTACATGGGTGTGTTTTGCAGGACAGGAAGCTCTGCTACATGGGTGTGTTTTTCAGGACAGGAAGCTGTGCTACATGGGTGTGTTTTTCAGGACAGGAAGCTCTGCTACATGGGTGTGTTTTGCAGGACAGGAAGCTCTGCTACATGGGTGTGTTTTTCAGGACAGGAAGCTGTGCTACATGGGTGTGTTTTTCAGGACAGGAAGCTGTGCTACATCAGTGTCTTTCTCAGGACAGGAAGCTCTGCCACACAGGTGTGTTTCTCAGGACAGGAAGCTGTGCTACATGGGTGTGTTTCTCAGGACAGGAAGCTGTGCTACATGGGTGTGTTTTTCAGTTAGCCAGTGTGTAGTAAAAACCTGAACATTACTTGTCTGCTGTAGACCAAGGGCTCATTTTAATAGCGTTTGATGTTGCAGAAGTAATCCGGGATGAGCACTTGATCTCTGGCAGAGACGACTCGACAGGCACCGTCTCACTTTTTTTTCTCCTCCTGTGGTGTGTGTATGTAGATGACAGCCTCTTCTGCTTTCTCATGGTTATTAATCTGTGTGTGTTTGCATGTATGTGTACGTTTGCCTGTGTGTGTGCGCGCATGCACATTTGTGAGATGTTTGATATGGTAATGCAGTGTGCAGTGGCCATCTGGAACAGGAGCTTGAGATTAGCCCAGAGTTATAGCAGCTCCGCTGGAGGTTGTCAGATCAGGAGGAGAAGCCGTCAATCAAACCCTCTTCCCTCCATGCTTTTTTTCTGTTTTCCGCCCTTCTCCTTGTGTAGCCTACGCTTTTTCTCTTGACCTTATTCATTTCTAGCACTAATGTAACAGGTCAAGGACTATCTTTATAACTATTTACCACATCCGTCTATCTGTCTGTCTAATGTTGCTGCATCTGTTTAAAAGGTCTCCATTGCATTCCCCCCGGCTGCTAGGTGAAAGCTCTGTTGTTCAACAGTAAACAGTCATACCTCAATTCAATTCCAAGGTGTTTTTTCAGCATGATTTTCATGCTTACACAACAGCAATAAACCAGCTAAAATTATTTAAACAAGACGAGGATAAAAAAGCAGTTAGACATTAACAGTGAAGGGGATAAAAACTGAGAGCAGCATTGGTCGGGTTCTGCGTGTGGAATAAGGCACATTACATCAAGTTTTTTGACAAGCCAGCCTAAAATGTACAATACCATGGTCCATAGATACTTAAAGATTGGTCATTAGGTACTTTTACTTGATACGGTTACTTGTTACTCATGTCTTGGCACCATGTTTTGCACAAAGTTTTATTATAATACAAATATGTTGGAGATCGGAACATTTCTGGTGGTGTGTTATGTAAAGAAGATGTTGCTCTCTCCATAAAAATAGCCTGGACTCTATTTTGTACTCAGGCAGACAAGTTCATTTTCTGTTTAGTGTGCTATTTGTAGAATTAATTCCATAACAACAGAACTACTTTCTCTTTCCAGCTGACAAGCTTACAAATGCTGTAAAAACTGTATTTCTTGGTATTTAAAAAGTCCCCCAAAACTTTGTAAATCAGATTACTATTCCCTACAGAATTCCATGCTTTGTAACTAAAAAAAGCAAATCCTAAAATGCATAAATTATAATAAAGACGAAGCAGCATGTGCACACAAACACTGTGGTAACATCATGTCCTCATTTACATCTCTGGTCTAACAGCTAAATATGCACTGCATAGTGTAGGAAATCATTGTCCCATTTTAACAGCTTTTCCAATAATTCCAATATCTTAAAATGAATTTTCTACAGCTCTTTGAAGCTGGTCACTGAAAACGAAGTAGTTCTATTTTCACTCTGCAAGATTTTATAAAGTTTAACTTTAAATGAAGTATATTTTATATGGTTGTACCACATAGTAGGCAGTTAGGAATTGCTGCTTGGTTTCCATTTCATGTTATGGGAAGCAGGGTTATCTTTAGAGCCAGGTCTGCCTATGACAGTCTCTCCGTAACGTGTCTATTTCTAAGAGTCATTCAATTTCAAATTGTATTTACTTTTAATCAGTTGCAAGGTTCAGGCTTTCAGCTTTCCGTTGATTCTGGCCAATGTGTCAGTTCTGTTTTTGTCTGGGTCTGAATGTGTTGCTGAGCTAGGCCTCCTAGAGTCTGTTTCTGTTAGTAGAGCCTTAAAAACTCTCTCTCTCTCTCTCTCTCTCTCTCTCTCTCTCTCTCTCTCTCTCTCTCTCTCTCTCTCTCTCTCTCTCTCTCTCTCTCTCTCTCTCTCTCTCTCTCTCTCTCTCTCTCTCTCTCTCTCTCTCTATCTCTATCTCTAGCGGAGGAATCTGTTTCCTGTGAGGACCCTGGTCTCCCTGACAACGGGTACCAGATCCTGTCAAAGCGCCTCTACCTGCCTGGCGAGTCTCTCACATTTGTCTGTTACAAAGGGTACGAGCTTATTGGCGAGGTCGCCATCAAGTGTATCCTGGGAAACCCATCCTTTTGGAGCGGACCACTCCCACTGTGCAGTGGTAAGGCCCAGCGGATAAGCATGCATTCAGAGCCCCTTACTGTGACTTCTCACAAAGACATCCATGGATTCAATGGTGTTTATTTTAGTACTAATAATACCTGTGCGTGATGCAGTTCTCGGCAGCCATGTTCATTCCATACAGCCAGTAGCTACCCATCTCCCTGTATCTGTCAGCCGTGTTATGATAGAACTTAAATACAATGCCAATGTCTAAGAGAATATCTGATGTCTTGCAGCCAACCATGACTGCTTTGGCAACCATGCATTGGAAGGTGAGTCCTTCAGTCTGTCTGGACCCTGCTTGACTCCGTGTTTGTTTATCAGTCTGTGTTGTTATCTATTTATTTGAAGGATATGTTTGTTTGTCCCAATTGTCTTGTATGCTGAATGTGCCCTGTATTCTGTACTTGATGATGCCTGTTAGATGTGATTAGATATATTTTTCTTTTGTTCTTTTTCTTTCCACTGTCTTTTTCCCTTCCGATCTCCTCTTCCATTCAGTTGCGGAAGCCTCAGCGAGGTCAGGTCTGGATGGAGGTAACATGGCGTTGGCCATCTTCATCCTGGTTCTTTTGCTCTCTATGCTGGTGGGAGGAGCTTACGTCTATGTCACACGGTTAGACTCCTCCTTCTTGTACCTCAACACATTTCAACACACTAGTGAACTTGTTAAATACTGATCTATATTCAAGCAGAAGAAAGAAAACACCTAACAATATATTGATACCAAGTTCCTAATAAGGAGTAATACCACCCTTTGACATCAGAACATTTTCAGTCCTACAATGCTGTCATATACATCCAGAGCTGGTGTAATGGGACCGGGGTGTCACCATCCAAGCTTTCGGGCCTCTAGCCCTAGATTTCTATTGGCCAGCCCTGAGTGTTTTGTGAGCTGACATTAGCTGTTCAAAAATGTGTGCTTACATATGCTTCATTTTTGCAATGCATGCTTTTTTTAAGGTGTGCAGCATAGCATGAGACCTGGGTGCATTGGATTGCACAAATCTGTGTATGTTTTGATTATATAAATGTGTGTACATCATGCCGATAAATAATCAGTGAATGGCATTATAGCAAACTGCATTGAAATAATCAGTTAATGTCTTTAGGCTGCTGTAGCTTGATCTATTTTTCTTTGAGGACGTAAAACAAAAAGCCATTGGTGTCGTTGAGCTGGAGGATGGCTGATGAATCCTGCCTATGATATGTTGAGAAGCTGTTTCCAGCGGTCCAATTGAACAATAAAATTGAAAGAGTCACTAATAAGGAGAGATGTTAAGAATATAAGAAGAGTTGTTCAATATAGGTAAATGACAGAAAATTGTCACCAGTACCTATTTAAAAGGGAAATAATTGTAAATACATTGTTTGTGTGTGCGCGCGTGCATGCAAATTTTTTTATTGATACCGAATCATTTTTCAGTTAATGTGATCGATGCAGCTGCAATTCGCTAACTGACTATTTGGCTTTTTGGAACTCAGTTTGCTACATCATGTTGCTTCGAAAACTCAAATGTCAAAGTGTTAATTTTCATTTATATTTATATATATATAACTCAAAAAAATCCCATCCTAAAGCTCAGGAAATTAGAGTCCTTGAACATGCTCTTTACTGAATTAAATAAATTGGAGCAGAATAATCTCTATTCAGTTTCACGAAAAGGTATATTTTCCATGTATCGTCATGTAAACTCTGTATATCAATTGAGTAAACACAAACTGCTTTACGTGACACACCTGGTCAACCTTTGTTAAAGTTGAATAGCAACAGCTGGATTGTGGAACATTTAGATATATTTGGCATAGGTATCATGTTACGTACTTATGACATAGGTATCATGTGAGCTGTTCTACATTTGATGAGTCTCCACGTTTCTGAACACCTCAGTGAAAAGACTCAAATGAATAGACATTCTGCTCATTAGTGTTGCTGTGGTGAATAATCTGGTGTCTGACAGTCTGCCTTTCCTTTCTCTGCCACTAGGTGTCGCTATCACTCCAATCTGAGGCTACCGCTCATCTACCCACACCCCTACAGCCAGATCACAGTGGAGAGTGAGTTTGACAACCCTCTCTATGAGACAGGAGGGGTAAGGAATTATACATACCTAAACATTTCGTCAATATATGAAACAGAAGATTTTTCTTTTTTTTTCAAGACTGAAATCTACAACCCTGTCATAACTGGGATTAACCTAAATGTATCTTTCTCTCTCTCTTTTTTAGGACACCCGTGAATATGAGGTATCAATATGAGAGCCACTGTTGAATCCTAAAATGAAGGTTGTACCCCACCAACCCCCCTCCCCAACCCTCCTCAGCCCCACCCAGAAGGTGATGTAAATAAATAATAAAATAACTCCTGCCCCTCCCCCATGGACCTGTCCTCCAATGAAAGAGAGCAGTGAAAAACAGGAAGGAAAGGGATTGGCCAGGAGAGGGGACAGAAGAGTGTAGAAGAGGAGAAAGGAGAGGGAGTCTGGAGGGGAGCTACGGATGTTAGGGGATGGAGAGACTAAAGAACTTGTGACAGGTAGTGTTTATTTACACGTGTCTGTCATTAACGTGCAAATACAGGGAGAGGGCAAGGAGAGAGTGAGGGGAGAGAGGAAGGGGAGAGAGAAAGGGGAGAGAGAAAGGGGAGGAGAGAGGAAGGGGAGGAGAGAGGAAGGGAGAAGCTAGATAAAGGGGAGGAGCTAAATAAAGGGGAGATTAAGGGAAGGCTGAAAAGAGAAGCATGAGGTCTCCTCCACATAGATTGGCACCCTTGAAAAATATCAGCCTCTTTGTATGAAATAAACAACACAGGTAATGAGCTACTGTATTTAGTAAATTTCCACAACACGTTATACTTACTGTAGAATACCGACTGTAAAATATATTGGTGTATCTTTGATATCATGGGCTGGTTTTGCTTCCACTGGTCACTTCATTTTTCGGGAAATAAATGTCTAATTTGTGTAGATTTTGTGTATTCCCTAGGATCAGTAATGAAGTCAATTGTACTCCACATTTGGGAAAATTCCAATATATCTTATGGTGTGTTGTTTGTTTCATCAAGTGATTTTGCTCATTATAATGAAAAGTATCAAATGTTTTGGAGGTAACTAGAAGAACGGGGGAGAGCCAACAACAGAACTCAAGGATTGGGATGCAAATTATAAGGTTTAAATTGCAACTTCAGAATTAGACACAGGAAATTAGATAATTCTATCTTCCTGTCCGGGCCTCATCTTCCTGCCTGCAGTCATTTCTAAGGCCTGCTCTTAGAACAGTTTATAACACTGGTTTTACCATAGTAACTGACCTTCCCAGCGCAAGCTCAACCCACCCCCCCGAACCAACCATAACAACACAAGAGGAGATCCAACCAGATTATGTATTTATTTTGATGTAAATGTGATGTTTTATGCAGATGAATTTATGTACATTTTCATTATGAAAAGAAAAAGAAAATATGTACCATGTTACTGATTTCCCTAATTAAATGGCAAAACTAAAATAAAAAGTGAAATAAAACCTTTCTAAAAATAAAGACTTGTCTTTGTAGACTGTTATATAAGACCCTGTGATGAACTGTGTCTACACAGAAACTTGAACATTTCCTTCAAATCAAGACCAACTGTATTTGCCATGTGCTTTGTGAATACAGTTGTACACTAACCTCACCTACAACTTACGCTTACCTTATCAACAATGCAAAGTTGACAAATGCCTGACATGCAGTAGTATACAGAACAGTCTTTGAATATTTTTGCTTCCCTAGATATTCTGGAGAGCAGGGAACTCAAACCCAGTGATTAACTCTATCATTTACACACCTCTGAAGCACCTTGATATCTCGGGCAGTGAAGTTATAACAATAAGTAATGATGCAGATTGTAAAGATGGTCTCAGGATTGTAGCTGTATACATTTTCTTACCCCAATCCATTCCAAATTCCAGCCTCTTGAGGTTTGTTTGTGTGTGTTTGTGTGTCTGTGTAACACATTACTTTATCTGCAATATGTACACTGTGGAATATGAAGATGTAAAACGGCTCCAACTTAACCTTAATTACGATGTAAATGGGGCTGTCCCTTCAATCAAGACCAGCTGCCTGCTTGGTAAAGTTACTAGACAACATCTTGAACAGGTCTCCCTAATCAGAAAGATGGATGTGGTGCAGGATCAGGTGCTGCGTATTGTATGTTGTGGGTCATACAAGTCGTCTTCTTATTCAAGCACTTCAGGTGGAACTACGGGACATGCCTCTTAAGTTGAGGAAGCAGTTGGCTATGACTTATCGGGTACACTTACAAGGGCAGGGTACTGGGCATCCAACAAAAGGGGTTTTGCAAGATTGTTGGTAACATGGATGATGGAGAAGCAACTGCTTTGGGTGGTTTGGGAACTCACAGGCAAAGGAAATGTGTGTGGATGGGAGATTGTATAGCCAGGTAGTGGTGTACCCGGTGATATCACCATGGCTTCTCCTGGACGTGGAACTGGATCTTGGTTTGCTGGACATCGTACACAGGGCAGAGGGAGTGGACAGAGTTAGGATGGTGGAACAGCACACTAGGAATAAGTAGTATGGAAATCTTTGTGTATATGGATGATTCTAAGGACAGTCACACAGGGAGGGCAGAGTCTGCGTTTGGGGTGCCTGAGTTTGGGGTGAAGGTGGAGAAAAGGGTGACTGATCATCTGTCTGACCTTTACAGCTGAATTGATTGGTTTGTGTATGGCGCTACAATGGGTGGAGGAGGTTTGGCCAGAGTGAGTCTGTCCAACATGTGATGCTTGAGTGTGGGAAATATCCAGGAGAAAGGGAGGAGCTCAGGAGACGACTGAGGGAGAGGGGTGTGGAAGTCTTTAATGCAAAGATGTTACTGAGTTAGCAATCTGGGAGTGAAGTTTTGAATATGCAAAGATGTTACTGAGTTGCTTTAATGCAAAGATGTTACTGAGTTAGCAATCTGGGAGTGAAGTTTTTAATTGTGTCTTTGCATTTTTCTGGTCAACTGGTCTAATTAATAGGGTGTAGGGAAGTGGTAGAGGGGGTAATTTAGTCACTGGATTGGGGTTAAGGAGGTGACTATATTGGGTAAAATCTAATTTGTATTGTGTGCTGTGTATTATTGTGGGTATAGGCAGTAGGCACTAGGTTTTTCACCGTTTCAGTCCCACACTCCAGCACAGTTGGTGGCAGTAATGCACCACTTCGGTTGAGTGCCAGCCGACAGTAAAAAGACAAAGAAGAAGAAAAACTCTATAGCAAAAGCAAAAGGCTATCTGACAGATATTAATTACTTGTCATCTATTGTATAATCTGTCTCACACCAGTGATGACTCTGTTTCACCTAATATCGGTCTGCCTTTGTTTAGATCACCCATCAGCTTTGATCCTATCCTGACCAGTAGCTTACAACACAGCCCTTTCAGATATTCAGTTTATAAATCTGAAAAGACAGAAATGCTTACACCTAATTTGTCGGTACACACATTTCAAATGGAAATCATGGTTGTGAATTGTGAAGTTGGAGGGGTTTATCGTGGTCTGTAAGTTAAGTTGAATGTGTAAATGTCTTCTTTGAATTAGGGCAGATCACAACTGACTGAAAAGGAGCATATACTGCCACCTACTGTACCGGAGTACAGTAGGTTGTACAGTACAATTCAAATTCTCTTATCCAAGCCCATCACCCTAAGAAATTTAAATACAGCCCTCGACACCACCCCACTCCCCTTCCCACCCCCCAATAACCCCCCCATATCCCACTTCCTACCCTCCCCACTAACCTTTACATACAGTTCCCTCTCAACTTCTCACAATACAACACACGTTCCGCCGTTTCCTCCTTTACATTCACCCATCACACAGACCCGTCTCATGCCTACCCACCAGCTTCAAACCTGCATTCAACCCTGTGTGCCCTAACCTCAACCCCCTGCCTCCACCTAAGGTCCTAAAGGCCCCCAAACATAAAATCAAAGCAGCAGCTTGATCCACATCTAGGACCTTCAGGAACAACTTAGCAGCAGACCCATACAAAAAACACCCATAATCTAAAAGTGACCTAATCAATGCGAACAATTTAGCAGCAGACCCATACAAAAAACACCCATAATCTAAAAGTGACCTAATCAATGCGAACAATTTAGCAGCAGACCCATACAAAAAACCCCCATAATCTAAAAGTGACCTAATCAATGCCTGATACATACATAACAAAGTGTGTCACTGTGCTCCCCAATCATTGCCCACCACCGTTCGCATGAGATTCAAAGCCCTCCTACACCTCACACCTACATACTTCACATGAACCCTTCATGTCAACTTCTCATCAAACCATAAACCCAGGTTGATCTCTGACACTCCTCCACCACAGTAACTGGCTCCTGCATCTTCCTCATAACCCAATCCACATTCATCCCGCTTTTCCACAGTGCACTTTTTCTGCATACAGTTCAACCTCCAACCTGTGGCCCAGATGAATGTGTAATACTCTTTATGGGTTTAAATGTCGTTTATCTAATGGTTACTCTCATACCGCCATTCAATTCTAAAAGTGAAAGTATTTTGTTTTGATAACATCTGGACATACGGAATTTGACATTAGCTATCCATTCACTATTAAATTCAAATGGACTATGCACTTCGCCTGACCACAGTAGATGTTGAAATTCTTTAATAATTAAATCTTAGTCATGCCCTTTCAAATTTTACATGGTGTTTTTGTGCACAATATATTTGTCTTTATTTATAAAATTTGACATGATCGCAAACAGCAGTCATAATCTACTCAACACAATATCGCATGGACAGCAGTGCCGCACACGTAAAGTTAAACATCTTAGCTAGCTACGGCTGGTTTGTAGCTAGCAAACATTTTAATGAGTTTTCACAAAAGCACCCGTTTCCTGTTGTCATGATACCTGCAGACATCCCGATTCAGCTCCATCAGTGCACAGCTGATCAAAATGAACGTCATAATTATTTATTTTTATCATCCACTGACAGATATCCCAAAACATTTGCGTTTCATTTAGCGGCTGCATGTCTAAACATTTTTATTTCTGCAAATGTAGAGCGCGCTATTGTCACTTAAAAGTCAGAAGTTAGGGCAGCTGTCTGTTGCCAATCCCTATATTCAATAACGTGTTTTTTTACATGCTTTCATTTCAAGGCTGTAAGAAAAAAACGAATTGGTCAAAAAATATTTAAAAATAACAAGGACAGAAGGAAATTAGACATTAACTAATGTGACGCACAATTTGGAGGTACTGTAAGTAAAACATCAAACAAAATATGCTAGGTACATAACGCACTTTACCCCAAGAGCTCTTGTTTTCACACTTCGTCTTTTCCTTCCGTTTTTACTAAACTAATCTGTTCTGCATCAGTCTTTTAACAGTCAAATCATTTCGCCGCATGTTAACTTCCTCTTCCGACTGTTAAGGTACAGAAAACACCTCTCTCTGTAATTGTTTTATAACATATTCTATGTTTTATGCCGTTTTCTCATGCTGCTTTGTCTTTAACTATTTCTCTCTACCTATCCCTTTTACTTTTGCTTTCCCTTCCAATATCTCTTTCTTCATCTGCAGGTCAGTGTTATAATTCTGACTGGAGTATGACAGCACAGGTTCTAGAATGACTGATAAGATCTCAGGAGGTTTAGATATGTTACATATGTATTATATATTAAATTTGCATGTAATTTTTGGATCATATTTATTGTTTTTATCAACTCATCTTTCACATATTTTCTCCAATACCTCACAAACAAATTGTTTTACACTTGTAAAAGGTTGTCCATGAACGCAAAGACAATATTTCAATTTGACTAGGCCTAGGTGTGTTGCAGAAACATTTTTATTGTGAAGAAAAACAACAACATTTTCAGGCTGTTGCCGAAATATGACTAGGAGGAAGTGGAAACTATGAGGAACTTGACAGACAGGTTTCCTCTCAGAGAAACTCTCCCAGTTTCTGAATTACTTACAGGAATGAAGTTCAAAACAGTTTTTAAATATCCAATGTAAAATATATTTGTATTTTTTTCTCCTTTTCTTTCAGAGAGTAACCCAAAACCTTTGTTTGATTAAGTCGTACAGCACACTCAGTTGATCTGTTGTCTATGACCAAGCACATCCATGTCCATCAGTAATGCGGCTGTCAACACGGAGGCTGGTCAAGGGGCTCCTGATGCTGGGTGGTATATACATCTTCGCCAAGCTGCCTTTCCATCTACCTTGCTGGAAGCCAGCCCGTGTTAGGGAACCTGTAAATGTGCTGGTTCGGGATGGGAGGCGTGTCAGTTCTGATGTCCCCCTTGTGTTTGTTGGGGGAGTGCCTCGATCTGGAACCACCCTAATGAGGTAGTGGGCAGGAGGGATTTACCCAAGATGCACTTGTGATATTATAACACTAATTATGTATTACCGTAAATGCTCTTCTTCTGGATCACTGTCTTGTTCCTTAATGTGTTTAGGGTCATGCTGGATGCTCACCCAGCAGTGCGGTGTGGGGAGGAGACAAGGGTTGTGCCCAGGCTGTTGAGTCTGAGGATGGACTGGGCTCGTGAGGAGGAGGTGGTCAGGGCGGAAGTCCTGGACCGAGCCATCACTGCCTTCCTCTTAGCTGTCATTGCAGGACACGGGCAGCCAGCTCCTCTACTTTGCAATAAAGACCCCTTCACACTAAAAAGTGCTCAGTACCTGTCTAAACTCTTCCCCAAGTAAGATTTACGCACACACATATCCATAAACATGACGTAAAAGCCTCTGTTGCACCACACTGTTTACTTGGTTGGTTTGTCAAAATGCTGATCTCTGATCAGCCGTGAAGCCTACAGGAGTGACTCGTGACTGACTCACTAATCCCAGTTAACACCTGGTTACAGTTATTACTGTTTATCACAGTTCAATGTTCCATTGGCACAGGAGATCTATAACACGTGTACATATGTCTCAATATCTCATGTTAGTCACTTGTGATCATCTAGATTATATCTAGGTGTTTTAATCAAGCACTACTTATGGCACTTATGTGAGTGTACTTATTTTATTAATACGTCATTCAGAGTTTAGCCTCGAGGTGCACGTCCCTAGTTCCTTACACATAATACAGTACTAACCATCCTCTGGCAAAACCTAAATACAACCACATCCCAAAATAACTTAACCCCAATATGAACTAATCCAAACACCTCCAGTGAATACTATTTCATAGTTTCAGAGTGTTTTATATAGATCATATAGAAATATTTTAATTGTTGTATGGTGTACTTAAAAGGTATGTTGTTAAGACAAATATTCTTACTTATTTGTATACCATGATTCAGATGTTCAATGGGTCTGCAGTACCTTGGAACCAGATGGTTTGACATCTAGATCACCGCACCAAACTGTCAGAATGTTCAGAGACCTGCAATTTAAATTAATATTGGTCACAGTCACACAGATGAAAAGTACTGATTAAAAGAGAAATATAACGTGTATAGCCATCTTTGTCATTTAAGAAGTGGTTTAACTAATCTTTTATAAAATGACACAAACCAAAAATATTATGATGAGTCATATTTGAATTATCACCAGAAGTCACATATTATTTATTATTAAATCAACAATATTATTATTATTATTTTTATTTCACCTTTATTTTACCAGGTAATCCGATTGAGGACAACTTCTCATTTGCAATCACAACCTGGCCAAGACAAGGCGCAAGGTGCAAGGCAACATGAAATTACACAATGTACAAATATTCAGTTACACATGTATATGGTAAACGGTAGGAACAAAAATACTGAACAGTCAGTGCAAAACAATTAACAGTTTGTTGACAAAAACAGTTTGTTGAAAAGAAAAAGAATTTGTTGACAAAAGCAGCTACACTTAATAAGCATATGAGCTGAGAAAAGACTGAAAGATATTTCAGAATCACACAATAGCTTTAAAGTAAATAGCAGTAGCCAGGAACCACACTTAGAGGCTTTCTATACTAAGATAGATTTTAGCAACATTTTCCGAATCCGCTCGAGACAAGACATACATACAGTAATTGTAGTGTGTAAACTGGTGGGACTCGCTCGAATTTCACATGATATCCGAAGGTAGTGCACAAGAGGAATTCGAAAGATCCCACCTGGGGCTTTGCTAACAGCCCAGGAGAAATGTGTATTGAGGGGGAAGTCTTACCCACAAACGGTATGGAAATAATTTTGGCTCGGCTCGAGCGGATTCAGGAATCTATCGATGTGTAAACGCGGCCTAATACAGGCCTGAAATATGGGTTATGCTTCCACACTCTCCATTTATCCTCTTACGTCTTCCTCTGTCTCCCTTTATCCACACTCTCTTCCTGTAGCTCTAGGTTCCTCTGTCTCCCTTTATCCACACTCTCTTCCTGTAGCTCTAGGTTCCTCTGTCTCCCTTTATCCACACTCTCTTCCTGTAGCTCTAGGTTCCTCTGTCTCCCTTTATCCACACTCTCTTCCTGTAGCTCTAGGTTCCTCTTAATGCTAAGAGATGGGCGGGCAGCGGTCCACTCTATGATTTCTCGTCATGTGACAATCAGCGGCTTTAACCTGTCCAGCTACAGGGACTGCCTTGCTAAGTGGAGCCAGGCGACACGGGCCATGCTGGCCCAGTGCAGTCAGGTGATTGACCCCAATGATGTGTGTTTGTGAGAGAGAGTGAGGGAGGGATGTCTTCCCTAGTGGAAAATGGTGCATGACAGTATGTGTTTGACCTTGTTTGTATGCTTATGGTTGTGTGTGCGTGCGTCCATTTCCAGGTGGGCAGCCAACGCTGCCTGGCTGTGAAGTATGAACGTCTGGTTCTTCAGCCTCGCTCCACCATGCAGATGGTGCTGAATTTTTTGGGCCTGCCGTGGCACCAGGGGGTTCTGCACCATGAAGATGCCATAGGGAGACCTGGAGGAGCCTCGCTGTCACGGTGTGTGTGTGTGATAAAGTGGCATAATACTGTACTCACAAAGACTCAGGAGTGTTGTTGCATATATGTATGTATGTGTGTATGTTTGTGTGTTTGTTGTAGCATGGAGAGGTCCACAGATCAGGTGATCAGGCCAGTGAACATGGAGGCTCTGACCCGCTGGGTTGGTCACATCCCTCCAGATGTGGTGGAAGACATGGACGTCATTGCACCAATGCTTTGGAAGCTGGGGTACGATCCCAGAGCCAACCCACCTTATTATGGAGAGCCTGACCCACAGGTCCTCAACAACACAGAGAAGGTACGATAACAGACATACACACTATACACACTACATAGACACCGTTTTGAGAACTTAAGCCCTATGTCCACTTCCTGTAGATCAAGAGGGGAGGCTTTAAAACTCCTGTAGCATGCGTACATATGAAAGGACTGTGCCCGGTGAGTAACATACCACTTACAGTACCATTTCTACTGTAGAACTGTTACATTTTCATTGCCTTCTGTATTCTTCTTTCTTTAGACGACATTGAATAATTCACAGACGAAGACGTGACAGTGTCGGCACCTGGAACAACAGTGACCAGACCTCCGGACCACCAAAGGCTGTTACTGGCCAGCACCCATCTGTCAGGCAGAGGAGAGAGGGTCCGATCGTGCTTGTTATACTGCATTGAAAGGAAGAAGTGCAATACAGTGGAGAACATTGTCTGAACTTATATCTTCTTGATAGGCAGTTGATGAGTGAGAGGAAGGGGCAAGAGCAGGAAATTGCTGTTTCTTGGCAGAATATTTTTTTAATAGATACTGTAAATATTGATTGTTAAAATCCTATTGGTTCACGAAATAAATAAAAACAAATGTCAACATTCCAAAGAACACATTTCTTTTATTAATCACTAACATAACGCATTACTATATATGAAAAGTATTCTGTGGTAGATATCCAAATGTGGCTGCATGTAAACGTAGCTTGTCAAGTTGTGCATACTCAAAAAGTAAAAACAAAGGTTTAAACGACGAAGCTCATAACAGTAGATACATTGAATTTATTAGTACAGTGCTTAGGTTAGCTAATACTGCGCCATTTGTGTAACCATCATACTCTTTTCTTATTGGCTAAACACCCGTTGCTAGAGAACGACGACTTACTGTTATATGCACGCATCTATCTCCGCCAATGTTCGTCGTGTGCATACTACACACCTTCCTCGAGTTAAAAACACAACATTGATGTATAACGTTTTTATTTCAAAAGGTATCGTAGTTTTCGTTCTTTCGTGCTTAAATTTTTAGGTTACAATACGTTATCGAAACCCGCAGTTTATAGTTCTACAGGGTGTAACAGCGGAGGGATACATAACTGTCAGGATATAAATACCACAGCCCTTTGTTGGCGAAAACAGACTCGTTTCCTGAAGACAGACAAAGAGCGAAGATTCAAGAAAACCGGCGGAGAAAATTTGTTTGTAAGTAGGGTGTTATTTGAAGTGAACAATAATTACGTAATAATTTTCAAGTACTTTTACCGTCTCTGTTTCTGAATAATAATTTTCCAATCGTAACGCGATATACACATACACGTCGAAGAAAGCTGAGACCAGCTAACGTCAGCCATGTCGCGAACGTCAAACAGCTACTGTACTGTACTGTATTACCTCAGAGATAAGATGAATATGGTGTTTTTAAGAACGCTGTAACTACCAGAAAGTGTGTTCAGCTTATCAATTTTCTTTACCTTTTTTCTTAACTGTCTACAGTACCGTGAATTGCGTACTGGACATTAAGGATATGTCTGCCTGGTTCGCATTGTTAACCTTAATACTGTTTTACCCGCGATAGTTATACTGTACAGTTCTGCGCTACTCCTGTTGGTAAAGTGTACAGTACTTAACCAAATGGGCAATCATATTTTTAAATGGTCAGGTTTATTATTTGTTTTAATATGGAGTCGGTTTTTACGTTTGTCGATTTTAAATGAAAGCCACCAAGTATGAATTTGCTAGTTCCTACGTCATCCTTACATTGTTTCAAGTGTTTGTTAATGGGCTATTCAGAGAAAGAAATGGCCAGCTAGTCAACAGCCTGTAAGCAAGATAATGGCGATTGTTCTAAAATGGTGGCAGCTCGAGCCAGCTGATGAAACCGTCATAGGTTACTGCCTCCAGTGGGAGGGGCATCCCTGTGTTCTATTAATATTTATGTACTTTAGACCTTATGAATAAACTGCTGCTTATGACTTGACAGCCTATTAAGTATGCTAAATATTGCATAGGTGTGAATGTGAGTCTTATCTTTTTTACTTCACCAGTGTCAAGATGCAGATCTTTGTGAAGACTCTTACCGGGAAGACCATCACCCTAGAAGTTGAGCCCAGTGACACCATCGAGAACGTCAAGGCTAAGATCCAAGACAAGGAGGGCATTCCCCCAGACCAGCAGCGTCTGATCTTTGCCGGTAAGCAGCTGGAAGATGGCCGCACACTGTCTGACTACAACATCCAGAAGGAATCCACCCTCCATCTTGTGCTCCGTCTGAGGGGAGGCATGCAGATCTTTGTGAAGACTTTGACTGGCAAGACCATCACCCTAGAAGTTGAGCCCAGTGACACCATTGAGAACGTCAAGGCTAAGATCCAGGACAAGGAGGGCATCCCCCCCGACCAGCAGCGTCTGATCTTTGCCGGTAAGCAGCTGGAAGATGGCCGCACGCTGTCCGACTACAACATCCAGAAGGAATCCACGCTTCACCTGGTCCTCCGTCTCCGTGGTGGCAACTAAGCCGTGTCTGCCCTAAACGATGTCTCATTTTACCCTAATTCCCCACCATTCCAACTCCACCTATTTACCAGATCTTCAACCCAGTCCTTGACTTTCCTACCCTTCCCCATTACCCCCACCCTAACCTAATTATAAGTTCAATAAAGTTCAAGCATTCCTGAAATGTCTTAGTGATTTGTTTTCATTGAAGTGCTCACCTTTTTAAAGGTTGTTTTGGGGTTAAAGATAGTCTGACTTGCAATGTTTTAAGCCTCCTACTTAGGACTGAATGCTATTTGTGTATATAATCAAGTAGAATGACTGTCATACTTTGACAGGATGTTTGGAAAAGGAATAATGTTTGTAAATGACATTATAAATGAAGCCGGGGGAGTGATGCCTTACATGCAGTTAATAAAAACGTATGGTGATGTATGTTCTCTACAAAAATATAATCAATTAACCGCAGCAATACCATATACTTGGAAGAAGAAAATACAAGGGGGGGACAAGTTTGATCTTGTC
>JACXGM010015665.1:0-21103 GCA_016801145.1 Umbra pygmaea
TCTCTCAGATTCAGGGATCTGATACGGCTCAATGGTAAATCACAGAAACCAGACGCTACAGGTGTCGCCTGGACTGCCCTCTTATCGAGTCTGGTCTCATTTAAAACTCTCTCTGACTGAATCCATCTCCAGTCCTCCAGTCCTCCTCCTCCACACCTCCGTCCTTTAACAGTGTGTGGACTCACTGAAGGAAGACAAGGGCTGTCTGCTAGATTGGCCCCTTGACCTGCTTCTACCACTTTATTCAGTTGGCCTCAGCGATAGACTGATTGTGAAGGATGGATGGAGTACAGGACGGACAGACGGACGGATGGACGGAGTGAAAAAGGTTGACCTCAGTTCACCTTGTTTTGTAAGGGGGAAGAAGTACTCTTGAAAAACCGAAGCCGATACACACAGTTGAAGATTAAATCCGCAGGCACACATGCGCGTGCACATGCCCACACACACACACACCTCATATCTCCACACACACACACACCTGTGCGAATGATTACATTCCATCCCCAGTCGTAGATTGCAGTTTTTCCGAGTTGAGATTGGAGTTTTAGTTGTAGTGGTCCTCCAAGGTGAGGCTAATTGAGGAAGATTACTGAGAAAGAGAGAGAGCGATGGGGGTGGGAGTCAGATATGGAGAGATTAAGGTAACTATAATCTCTTAGAGAGAGGTTTCTGTTGGAAGACAGTTGTTTTTCATTGTCCAGCTCTTTAACTGCAATTGAAAAGTTGGAACCATTTAGATTTCATCTTTCAAGAACATAGCCTATTTATTATCCCAATTAACCAGGATAATACCTTCAGACTCTAATTTAACCTAGAAAATTTATTTATAATCTTTTTTACTAGATAATTCCTTTGTCATCTCAGTTAACCTGGATTATAGTGTACCTTCATCATGAATAACCCCGCCCTCTTTCTTTGTTTTCTATGGGCAAGTTGATCCCTCCTTTTCCAAAATGTGAAAGATTCTAACTCATGTGACATTGATTAATTTAGTTTCACTACTTATTTAGCGTGTGTCCCCGCACATCTTGACTTATCATGACAGATTTATTGTCAGATTTGCAGTCAGAAGTTTGCCGGTTTGATTCCTGACTGGGCCAAATGTTATGTCTTTGAGTGACGTACTTTACCCTAAGTTGATCTAGGTGTTGTTCCTGTACTTTCTGTAATACGCTTCTGCTAAATGACTCAATTATAAATGTCCAAGTGATTCAAAGGGCAATTAAATAAAACACTGTATGTAAAGGATTTTCAATTTTGTCTCTTGATGTATCGTTCACCGTAGGCTTTGATTCTCGAGCCCAATACCGCTGGAAACATCAGATAGCTTTTGTCACGGAAGTAATGCTAAGAGCTATTCCTCCACTCAAGAAAACCGAAGAAGACTTCCTAAAAGAAGGTCGCCATTGACACGAGAGCTTCAAAATAGTAGCTTTAAAGCAAGAAGGGGAGCGAGCGGATGAGGAGCTATAAAGGACGAGCAAAGTATCCGGAGTGGAGGAGAGTGCTCTCAGAAATAGAATGAGGGGATGTGGCTGAGTACAGATAGAGGGGTAAAGGAGAAGAAGAACAAGAGTGCTCTTTTAAATTGAAAGTCTCCGGGGCTGATGGAAGGACTTTGAATTCACTATAATGATGGCTCTTGACATTCTCCAACACCGCGCCAGCACTCACAACACACTGTGGCACGCTAACGCTAGCTCTCCAACTGAAATACACTACACTGCTTTTTGACTTCTACACTGACTAAGCCGGCCACTCTAACATGGCGGACAACACTCACAAGCACGCACACACACACAGTAAGCCAGGTACAGTCCGTTAGAATTGCTCACGTAACATCGTTTCATCTTCTTCCCTGGCTTAGTTTCGTGTCCGAAATAAAACATCACATACGCTTCCACCCTATTTGCTTCCTTTCCTCTAGAGTCGAGTCCTGCTGTTTTCATTCAGCTCGGTGTGCTATGGAATAGAAAGATCTCTGCAGAGATGGAATAGCTTCCCAATACTTGAAACTCACACTATCATTAATGGTGTGATTCACACTATGTTTGTGTGTGTTTTTCTGCTTCTGTGTTTCCGTGTATTCTGAGCGTGAAGCAAAGCGTGTAACGGTGCCATGCTGTGCCTCATGAATAGATGTAAATTATTTAGCAGGGACACAAATGGAACAGCTCAGGCGCACATAGTCCCTGCAGGGCATCATATTCAGCGCCTGGCCATCACTAACCTCAATCAGCCTCTGTATGAGTGGGTAATGGCCACTCTCTATAGAAGTACATCATGTACAGTATATAATAACCCTATATGAACAGGAATTGACAGTATAATAACTACATGTGAACAGAAATAGGAACTCTGAAAAGAATAACTGTTCCAAGTCACTTTCTGAACTAATAAAACATGGTGAGGGAAAAAGTAAGGCATGAAAAAGAAATACATGAATGAAATTTACGGCAGAGACGGGAAGAAATAAACAGATTGTGTTGCCGTGCCGACAGCTGGTGGACATCAGAGCTTCTGTCACCAGTCTGAACCAGTGTCGGCTGTTTATTTGTGTTTGGGCTGGAGGTTTTTTTTTTTTAGCTGTCTCACGCCACAACCAAAACAAAACTTCTGTAGCTCACAGCGCTGAAGTAAAACAACAATACAAACGGCTGTTTTTGGAGCTGTTTGTGTACAGCACAAGGAGAGAGAGCATGTGTATTTCTGTGAGGAAGTGAACACGACAGATTTAATGGTCCATTGGGTAGCGGCAGGCTGTTCACCCTCATATCCAGTCAGTGTTGCCTTCAGCTCAGGTTAATGTTCAGGCCTGCCCGCTTGTCCGTGTCTGTCTGTCCTTCCTCCTGCTGGGCCTGCCTGCTTCTTTGTGGTCTGGTTATCTCCTTCCTGCCTTCCTCTTACAAGCCTTGAGGGAAACAATACTGGCACAACAAATAAAAAAATAATATTGCATTATTGTCGATTCTCTACTATCGTCAAAGATGGCTGCCTAGTTCTCTGTCTGGGTGCATTCCTCTGCATGTAGCCTGCAGTCTCACACAAACAAACACTAAACATATTAAATATAGCTACTCCACAAACACACCGCAGAGAGAGTGAAAAGTAACAAACAACGGGAACAACACACACACACACACACACACAGAACTGCAGTGCTCAATGAAAAAGCAGTGCCTACATACAGAAATTGAAAACACACAAACACAAGCAAGCAAACACAAACACACGCACTGATACAACGTACGGTGCACATTCTCTAAACATACACAAACAATTGACACCACACTCCACACAGCCAGAGACCAAGGTGAATAGACAACACACACACACACACACACACACACACACACACACACACACACACACACACACACACACACACACACACACACACACACAAACTGACCATGTGTGGGAACACTCCCCATTCCATTAATGCCAATGTAATTTATCGAGCTGAGCCCAATACTGTACAGTGGTGAGTGCCACGAGTCATATTATTAGACAGTTTATTGATGGCATAAAACTTTCAAATGGGCTGTCATCTTTTATGGGGGACAGAAACGGCAGCAGAAGTGGGCATAAAGCATTCATTGTGAAAATGACATGGAATTCTGGATCAACAAGTGTTTAACATGATGTGAAAAAATGAAGAGGTGAGCAACTCAAGCCATGGAATTGACATTTCTTTCTGACTCTAAAGACCACAGACTCCCATGAAGAGCACTGGTATTATTCTTCTTCAGGATAATATATACTCTCTGATAAGCCTACTCTCTGGAATATGCTTTTGTTGCCTCAGAATCAGCTGAAAAATAGAATCACATTTGCATTATCAAATTTAAGAAAAAATTAAATGTTTACTTTTCAGAAACACATCTTTTGAATTAGTTTCCAATGTATTTGTATTTGTAAACCAAGAAAAAGCACAAATCAGAGCAAACAATGATCCTTAGACCTGCACACATGAATTGTCATGGTTAAAAGGCAGGAGGCAGGTGCAGAGAACCAGGGTTTTATTATAATCCATAAACGTAAGGAATAAACAGAGAGCACAGGTCTGGAACAGGATAAATAACGTAACAGCGGAACAATACTTGACAGTGAGCAGATATCAATACAGGTCTTTATATTCTGAGCCAAACCTAGTAAATGAACATAATTCGTTCCACCTGCCATATATTTCCAGGTGATAGCAATCATAGAGATGGCTAGACAACATGTCTTCAAAGCCTGTGTATCTGAACCAGACTACTCATCTTAACCACTCAGACAATACTCTCTAAACCAATAATACTGTGCATACTCCTACAATAAAACAATAAGACAACCCAAAAGGAGAAATTAACAATAGAGGATATCATCCGTAATATTCAGGTGACACTGAACATTGGGTACCCTGGGTTACCCATTCATGATTTACTACTTTCATAGCTCATCTGTCCACTACATTTATTTGTGTTTATTATTTTCTCAAAGTACTGGCTTGTAATATTCAGGAAAATATTGGGAATGGGATCTAATAAAAAACACATCAAACAGACTGTAAAAAGTGAGGTTTTACCACCCTGGACTCTTCAACTGAGGAAGGCTCCTTAAAGCAAGCTGAACAAATCTCTGCTTAGAAAAATACAATTATTGGGCCCTATCTTACACCCATCGCAATTGACTTTTTACACAAACGCATGTATCATTCCTATCTTGCACCCGACGCATATGGGACTTTTCCCTCCACAGACGCGCGTCGGTAAATTAGGGAATGCATTTGCGTTCGTTGGGTGGTTCAGCGAAAAGAAGAGGTGTGTTCCGGCACAAACGTTCCCTTTTGCTATCTTGCAGTTCCCAAAAACAATTCCGCCACTGACTAGGAAAAACCTGGTTAAAAGTCAGTGGCGTGTTATTCATATGCTATTTTAAGGGCGCATGCTTAACCGTAATGTAGCGTGTGCACAGCACGCACACACTTTGCTCCTCTCATCTACATAAATGCAGCAGTTCTTTATTATTTCAATACGTAATTAGAAGGAAAAATATTAGTCATTGTGGTGTCCGAAAATGTGAAAAAAATAGGTATACATCTAGTGTACACATTTACTCAAATTATTCAGAATGAGTTATTTGCACTGATATACATCAACCTCAAGGGAACCCATTCAATCAACATACAAGTCATTTGCAATGCTAATAGTAAAATCACCCATGTGTTTGCAAATTTTTTCATGAGGAAAAACTTTGCCATGAGGAAACCCCCTTGGATGGGTGGCTGTGAAGGGGACAACGGCTATCCATTAAAGACATGGTTAATTTAATAATTTATGATGCCATCAAGTGCGAAAACACACACAAACACGCAGTGTAGCCTAATTGAATGAACATTTGGCACACTGAAAATGCGCGTCAGGTGTTTGGATAGAACAGGTACACTACTAAAGTCGCAGCATTCTTTGTGGCTTGTTGTGTTTTACGCAACATGTCCATGAATCATGGATGTGTTGATGATATTAATTAGGAAATATTAGAGGACTTCAGGAGACGTGATGTTGAAATGCATGTGCCGTTGCAACTTAACCCAAATGCCCAGAAATACAGAACGGGAGAGGAAAGCTTATTTGACAGAAGAGTAATTATGGTCTAATGTTAGACTACATTGCAAAAATATTACCATGCATTCATAACCTCGTGATTTAGTGAGAGTGAGTCCAAAACATCGGAAAGTAGGCTATGTCTTGTGACATTTCTTTATTTACATTTTGTAAAAAGAAAAATCAATAGCAATCCGCCGTTATAATAGCATGTCTACTCTAAAGGGAATGTGAGATGACGCTCTGATTGGTTTATTGCACGTTATGCCCAAACCACACCTATGACTAATAAAGCTACTTCAGACCTACCCATTTTAGATTTGGGACCCTCCCACAATGTTACTTCCGTTTCGCGTTTGATACTTGCGTTTCAGATCGTTAAAATAGGGCCCTTAGTCTTTATTTAGGAAAGACTGTGGACTGTTATAGCATTTTTAATACATCAGTAAATATCAATCTGTTCTTAAGTTGAAACTGGGAGGTATATTTGTATTATTTTTTAGACGGGACAGAATGAAGCAGAGGTTAGAGAGACGGGTATGTAGGGGGAGACAAAGAGGAAGGCCACAGACAGCTGACCGGGCCTAAAACATCCATAGTCAGAGAAATGTGTGGTCTGGACCCGGAGCTCAAACTGCTACACAACCTAGTGTTGCTCTCATATAGTAGTCAGAGAAATGTGTGGTCTGGACCCGGAGCTCAAACTGCTACACCACCTGGTGTTGCTCTCATATAGTAGTCAGAGCAAATCCTTGTATGCAGGTCAGGCGCCTGTGAATTTAATCACAGTTGTATAGTTGTTGAATGTATAATTTCTCCCACATATTGTAGGTACCACTTAGAATCAGATGGCATGGGAACACGCGCTTGGAGGAAGCATGTGATCAAACTTTGACCATCCTGCATTTATGAGAGGTTGCTGATGAGACAAGTCTAAAAGGGGAATTGGTCATGACATGATGAGATTTGAGAGGGACGAAAAATGGGTGAAATGGGATTATCTAATCAAAATACAAAAGTAATGATTAAGTACAATGCAGTATTGTTTAAAACCCTTCAGAGTCTCCCAACGCTCTAGAACGTCAAACAACTAAACAACTAAAGCTTGGTACCGTTGGATAGAAGATCAGATGAAAATAATGAGTGGTGGCTCATCCATGTGGGTTCATCAGAGCTGGAGCTATCACGTCACCTTTTTTACTAAACACATTACAGACAGGAAGTAGGAAGTGAAAATGACAAAATAACAACTCAGCAATTATGTAGGAAATCATCCTGCATAACACCAACACTTTTTGGAAGTGGAAAATGAATGGGATTTTCAAAAACTTATAGAAATATAGTGAGAAATGGGTGCAGCATTTTGATGTTTACTTGTTTGTATGGCCACCAAACATTGCACACTGGTCCAGGTGCCCTGGGGGCTTGACAATATGCATTGGAAATACTTATTCATCATGGTTTAAATGCTTTCACACATAAAAAACCACAAAATAAACTTACATTCTTTAGTTTTTTGGGATAAATATTTAATAAAACATAAAATTCAATGACTGAGGATGTTGGATTTCATTCATCCATGGTGTAGCCATGTTTTCTGAATACAAAACCATAGGGCACTTCACTGTAGGTCAAAGTATGATCTTTCAAGAGGCCAAAAGGTCTACATTGTACCAGGCGGACTTAAACCCCCTTAGACCCATAGAGGGTTTAATATTACTTTCCTAAGCATTATAACTGTGTGTTGTATATCTTCCCTAGATTGGACCAAAAGGGTGGACTATGAGCCAGGAACAGGCAGCAAGCAGCTTTTTCCCAAGATGCACCTAGAGACATGTGGAGGACCTCTGTCATCAGTGAGAACCATGGTGGAGCTGCAGACCAACCACATAGGGAAGGGCTGTGACAGAGAGACCTATTCTGAGAAGTCTTTGCAGAAACTTTGTGGTATGTACACCAGAGAACTTGTCCTGCCTGCTGATCATCTGTAATGTGTAGCCACTGTACGCCTGAGAATGGGACATTAGGAACTCAATGTATTTCATCTTACTTACAATTGAACATTGTTTCTTTAAAGAACACAGACCCCTAAAAACACGAGCCAGTCATTAAATCAGTTGCACTTTCTGACAGGTCCATGGCACATTAATAGGTTAAATTCTCAACAATGTCCTTTTTTCTTATCTTGTCTGTTGGTAAAACTGTGGGTTAAATGAATGCAGACTTTAAGCTGTGCCGCTGTTAATGATGGTGACAGAGAGAGGACATTAGAGGCTCCAGATCTCCGTAGCTAGCTGTTTCCTCTGTGACTGATGAGCTGGCCTACACCAGTGTGTTTGCACCGAGAGCACGGCAGACAAGTCGCCGCCGCTGGCGCTCTCAGACTGCACACAGCGGCCCGGGGGCCAGACAGAGCCATCGTCTTTGACTAACGGCCTTAGACGCCTTTTCAGATGCAGTTCTGAATACATAACTTCCCCGTTCCTCTCCTCCCTCTTCTTTCTGTATGCATGGCTTAGCACTAAAGAGCCTTTTCAAAGCCACCCATAATCGTTATCTGATAGCAAATAGAATAAATTGTAATTGCTTTTTTAAAACACAATCAATTTGAGATAATGTACAAAGACGTCTGCAAACAGGAGGCTGGGATGTGAGCGGCGCGGGCGACAGCTTGGCTCGTGGGAGCTACAGCTAAGGAGGGATTCCTCAACGCATTTATTTACTCCACCAATCTAATTACTTTGAGTCACAACCTCTTCACATCCGTGAATAGCAGGCAGGGAGAAATTTGGAATTATAGACAGAAAAAACAACACCAATTCATTAAAGTGTTATTAATGTCTTGTTATTAACGGAAAATGAACAGACTCATGTTTCAGTTGTTTGGATTAAGTAGCATGATTTTTTTCTGTTGTACACTTGTCTTTTAGGTGAAGCATTGATGTGTTTTGCTGGACGAACTGTACATAATATTAATAATAGTAATACATTTTATTTATATAGTGCCGTTCCAGGGCTCAAGGATGCTTTACAATGTACAAGCAATAATAATAAAAATGTACCATGATAACAAACAAAACAACAATAAGTAGATGACAGTATACAGCAGAATACAAACAGACAACAAAGTTTAAAACAACTTTCAGAATGGTGACATTCTGAAAATAAGTAAGTTTTGAGCATAGTTTTCAATTCAGAAATAATATTAACACAACAGAGTGATCGCGGGAGAGAGATCCATAGTTTGGGTGCAACAACACTAAATGATCTGCCCCCCGTTGAAGCTAGGTGATGCCAAGGGACGACGAGAGGGCCAGAGTCAGAGGATCGTAGAGAGCAAGTTGGGGTGTAGGGGTGAAGCAGGGAACCAAACTGTGCAGAGATTTAAAAGTGAGCAGGAGTATTTTGAATTTAATACGATAGGTCACTGGAAGCCAGTGGAGATCATACAAAATTGAGGCTGAACACTTGGTGTAAGTAAGTATTCTAGCAGCAGAGTTTTGAATGTATTGCAACCTGGAAATGGAGCTAGCAGATAGACCCATAAAAAGGGCATTGCAGTAATCAAGACGTGATGTGACAAATGCATGGATGACAGTTTTAGCGTCTTTGATACTGAGGAAGGGACGGGGCTGGGCGGTGCGACGTAAATGAAAGAATGCTGATTTAGTGATTGAATTAATATGAGCCTGGAAAGAGAGGGAGGAGAAAAAATTACACAAAATGTTTAACAGTACTAGATGGTTTGATGTGAAAGCCAGCAATCTCACAGGTGAAAGTGGTGGGACTTTTGCTAATGAGTGACGGAGGTCCAGTAAAAATTATCTCAGCTTTGTACATGTTAAGTTTTAGAAAATATGAATGAAGCCAATCATGTATTTCATGCACACAACCATGTTCGTGTGTTGTACACATGCAGAAAGGCATTGCTTAGACCTACACAAAAGCAGGAGCGAGGGCAGACAATTGATCTGTATGTTTGTCAGGGCACGTTAGCATCGCAATGGAGCACTGTGACAAGGCGAGAATATTGTTTGTCAAGATGACATTGACAAAACAAGAATCTTTCAGGAAACAGAATGTTGAGATAATTGACTGTAGAAAATGACGGAGTGGGCGTTGAAATCAAAAACGCAGAGACAGAGATATAGAGAGAGCGGTGGGTGAGGTAGAGGAGGAGAAAGAGGATAAATCGATGTAATCATAGTTGTGACATTTAAGTGTTTCCTGTGGAAGGATAGCATAACAGTCTGTCCTGTGCTTTAACAGCCTGTCACATTGGCTGTTAGGGGAATTATCACTCGATATTTGATGAAAACCCTTTGCCGTTCCTTCTTTCTTTGCGTTACCATGGTGTTCTGAATGTGTCTTACTGGCAATGAAGTTGGATAAAAGCATAATGTACTGTATGTACTGTACTGTATGATGAATAAGCTTCTCGGCCATTCAAACTTCTGAACATTTGTTTCATGGTCTGAAATCAATATTAAATTCCACTATCGATCTCTGTCGATGGATTTTTGTATTAGAGGATCATTCTACAGTAAATCAGTTTCATAATATAATATTTACAAACATAACCATAGATACTTTATGTCATATGTCAACCGAGAGTACATTTCGCCATCCACTCGCCTGCTTCTGTATCAGTCGCCATTCGAAATACCACAAGGTCCAGAATTCAAAGTGAACTTAGTACCTGCCACCCTAGCGAAGAGCTTTAGTTGTTTTGGAAATAGCCTCGAAACAGGGCCTCTTGAAATTAGCTAGTTACAAACTTTTTAAACTACCATTATTTTTTAAACACTAACATTCATCATGACACTGTGGCAGTATTGTGCCTTGCTTTTGGTGTGTACACAATTCCTGAAAGTGATCATTTGTGCCGTTGCTTAACAGTGACATCCCAAGTAGCTTAATTTTGACTGCTAAATCATGCTAACAGGCTTCATAGGGAATGAAGTTGCTGTGTGTTATATTACATTATACATAATTCTAAACACTCACCAAGCACATTCCACACCCTTTAAAGGAGAGTCTTATCCCTATTCCCTCCTCTACGAGGAAACACCACAGTTTCAATGCTCATGTAATATAATTCTGTAAAATTATGATTATGGCTGTTAAAATGACTTGCCACCGATAATTTATCGTGATTATTATGAATGGAAAACTTATGTTTACAAATTCTGTTTTTTAAAGCTTGTATAGTTTTCCCAAAATAATATAGGTTACATGGGCATTTCAACAAATAAATTACATTGGTCGTGTTACATGAAACTCTGCCCCTAACATTAATGTTCATACCAGACTTCGGATAAATAAAATAATCACCCTTAATCATGGCATGACATCTAATACAATTATGACAAGGAAATATCCATCAGGAATCAGAGATAGAAAATGATGAGCAACATTTCCAGGTGAATCTGACTTGACCATAAAATCCTGTAAATTAGACAACCTATCTGGGAAGAATTTGATATGCACTGCAAGTTCAGGATCGCTGTTCAATATGTCCCAATGTTTCCTCACCACATCTTTTACTGACTTGGATATAGGGCTAAACAAGGACACAAATGATAAACCTAACAAGGAATTGTTTCTAGACTTAGATTGAAGTAAATTAGAATGCTGAACTAGTCGCACTTTAACTAATAACCTGTCATCATATCCCATCTCTTTAGATCTCTCACACAGCTCCTTTGCCTGTGACTCAAACACGTCATCAGAACTGTAAATTCTTAATAATTGACTATATGGAAGACTTGTTTTTAATGCTGGCAAGTGACAACTACTAAATTGTAAAATTGTGTTTCTACACACTACTACAGTGTCATTTTTATATCCTTCAGCCTGTAAGAAAGTCCCTACTTTTATCACAAAAACATCCAAGAATAAAATATGTTCCAAATCATGGCTCAATGTGAACTTAATAGTTCATATAACCATGGAACTCTTGTAAATCATTAAAATCCCCTCCCCAAATAATGGCCAGACTGCTGAGGCAGTGGAGGCAGCTCGCCAGGCTGCTGAGGCGGTGGAGGCAGCTCGCCATGCTGTCCAATGGCGAGGCTGAGAGTGCTGGGTGTTGCTGTGTTTGAGGCACGAACACAGGAGGTATCAAAAGGCTTGTGTTATAATCCAAGTTGGGCTCCTGTGTCGTGCCTCATTGGCTCCCCCCAAATACAATCCCATGGATCTTCCGCTACCTCGATGGCTCCCCCCCAATACAATCCCATGGATCTTCCGCTACCTCGATAGCTCCCCCCCAATACAATCCCATGGATCTGCCCCTACCTCGATGGCTCCCCCCCAATACAATCCCATGGATCCGCCCCTACCTCGGTGGAAGGAGGTAGGAAAGGAGAGGAGCTGGATGAGAGGAGCCGGTCCACGTGCGCCCGCAACTCCGCAGCACACTCCTCAATCTCCTCGTCCTCAGTCTTGTGTTTGAAGGCACCCTCTGCTCACCTCTGGCTATCGCTGGGCTGCGGAGAGTCCACAGCATAATACGCATGGAGACGGGGGCACTTTAGCTGGAGTACCTCTTCCGTCTCCGGCTACTCCTTAGCTGTCTCTTTTGTTGTTCGGTTATTCTGTCACATATTTCCAAAATGGTATTTAGTACTGAAAAACACACTTCACAAAATAACAATGCCAAACTAAATACAGGACTTAATGAGGGTAAATGGAAAACACCTGTGCACTGATTAGACATACTGAAGGCCTATAGGACAACTTAAAAATGTGATATGGTCATATGATAAGAGAAGCGGGAACCTGAACCAAAAAAACACACACAGGGTAGAAACCTAAACAAGAACACACAAGGGAACAACTCAAAATGAACACAATACATTGAACATGGCAAATATGGACGATCCCCTTAGGGGGGATCGTTACAGTTGTGTACCTATCTAGTTTACATCATACTAAAAGTGCATACTTTGTGCAGGAATACTACATATTGCATTCTTCCTTAAATAGCTACATAGCTACATATGAAGAGCTATAGCGGGCTTTTTTTAAACAATGGCGAGTGCAAGTGAGGAAATACCTGAAGAGCTGGGCAATTTCAACTTTAATAAAGTATTATTGATTGATTTTAATATCCAACCATACGTTTCAGCTGGAATACAGTGAGGAAGAAATATGGGAAGGGCTCCTGCCCAATGTTATCGATTGAATCGGTGAAGCTCTCAAGTGTGTTGTTGTAAATGTGCGACAAGGAAATGTTTTTTTTTACTTTCAACCATCTCCAGCCAAGAAGATGATTACATCTGACATGGACCATGTTGTTTTCGAAACGTTCTATTCATTATCTGAAAATAAACTGGACAAAACAGTCAGGCCCAGGCTGAGTAACACTAACAGGTAATCATTGGATTGTTTTGTGGAAAAAGTTGTAAAAATGGCAATTTACTGCATCTTTTTTGTTATTTTGACCAGTTGTCATTTTTTGCAAATAAATGCTCTGAGAATATTTTAATATAGAATGAATTAATATAGAATAAAACAAATATGTTAATTTTACCCAAATGCATACCAACTGTTTTAAAAGTCTGCATTGGTCTCTTAATTTTTTCACAGAGATGTATTGGATGTTTCCCTACACTATTCAACACTTTGTTACACCCAAAAGCACATCCTAAAATGTTCTCTGTTTCGGTTTCTCTTTTCACACTGCTGTCTGTTTCTGCATCTGCTTTTTGATGTTGCAAAAGAACAATAATCAGTTAACTATAACCAAAATTGAACTGACTAACTTGCATATAATAATACTCTTAACTTAAACTTGCTGCATCTGTCAGTCTCTGCCCTGGTCTCTACCACCACCGTCACAGCAGCTTCCATCTCGTTCACTGTCTCTTTATTCCCAGCATCACCTGTGACTGCTTTCTTATGCAGAACAGAAAAATATAGTTAATAGTTAATTTATTATTTAAAGCTATGTTTTGTATATATAGATTGGTGTCGCTTTCTCTTGGGCATTATTTCTTCAATGTAAACAGATAAAAATTGAAAAGCTACAGCTACTCTTCTGTTCTACATTATGAACCTAATCTTAATTGACTAACAGAAATACCAAATGTAAAAACTAATTTTAAATTGAAAACATAATGTTGTTTGGATATATAGATTTTTTTAATGTAGAAAATGCTGCTGCTTGCACCTGACACGTTTGGTAGCTATACTGCGACATCTCCTGGCTGCTGTCTTTCTCACTTAGGTGTTGGTCTAACTAAACATGTTTGTTATTTTTTTACATTTGCCAGCATTAGCTTGGAGTGCTCGTTGTTTATTCTCTTGTATTTTTTATGCACCACCCTTATGTCCTATTCTCTTCCTCTCCATTTTTTTTAGAAAACAACGTAATAACTAAGTCTCTTTGGGAGGATATCTGTTATTTGCTAATTTGAAAAGATTCTCCTTTTCTATCAGCTGCAATAATCTCTAGTCAATATTAGAGGTCAACCGATTTATCGGTGTGCAGATTAATCGGCTGATCTTTTGGCATTTTTTACATAGTCGGCATCGGCCAATATCAAGCTGATTAATAAGCAGGCGCATCTGCGGGCAGCCTGGTCGCAAGGCTGCCCTGGTATTGTTGTTGTGGAGCATGTGTTCGATGCATGCTGCTCCTAGAGTCAATTAGCAGCAGAGTGAGCAGACCTCATCCAGTGACTAAGGAAGGGGCTGTTCCTCTGAGGAAACAGTGAGGATCATATTCTTATAAATCCTATTAAATGAAAAATATGTATGACATGTTACTGCCAACTTCGAGAATAAACATGAATAGGTGACATGACGTCCGGCTACTTTGGATATTGATAGCTGTCATGTCACAATAATTAAGCTAGAATTTTGCAATCACAGATAGTGGATCTGAGACTTTTATTATTTGTTCCGTTTGTGTGTCTATATTTAAGAGGGTTGTCAACTTAATGCAGATAAAGAAGTTGTAGTTAAGAGACCACCCCACCATAGTCCAGTGAAGGACTGGCTTTGCTTTGCTAGCGACGTTGCTAGGAATGGTAACTATCTATGGTTGGTACAGAGTAGACCCGCTGCTAATATGGCACCTGTATCTCTGATGTCCGAAAACGAATGTTAGAATAATAGAAACATCGCAGCATGTGACGCTAGTTAACATTACACTCGTCAGCAGCTAACGTTAGCCTCGGTAAGTTTATAGCTAGCATGAAAGGGGATAAATTAAAATCAGTCGCATATAATCACTTTTTAACTTCACGTGGTTAATATTAGTCTAAAATAGTGGGTACAGGTTCACTGCTTTCATTCCGACAGAACCCATTTTTATCAGCCAAAACTTTTATCTATTATGTTTTTCCCAAGTCTTTTAGGGAAAAACAACCTGTTTTTAAAAAACTGCTGCACAAGGGTTAACTAGCTATATTGCATTGCATATGGTTAATAAGGGGGATTTGAAAATTAATCATCAGATCAGCCAACAGTAGATCGAAATCGGGTACTGGCACCAAACGAGTGCTGATTTAATTAATATGTCCATTCAACAATGCACAGTCATTGCGCACATATAACTTGTCAAAATACGATTTCAAAACGATACACAGAAGACAGGTTTTTTTTTACTTCCACATTTAATGAAAAGGCATTCATGTTAGCAGGGAATATACGTCACTAGTGTTTTCAAACATGGTTTTCAAAGTAGCCTATTTCTGATGTTGAGTCAGACGGTGGCGAAAAGAGAGAAGAACATTAGACTATTCCAACTCCATGTGCAAGAGAATAATTATGTAGTTAAAGACATTGAAAATGAATGAAATCCCATGTTTCTCAGTTTTTGTTATATTTATATTATTTGTCATATTTGTGTATTGATTTTAAAACCAGATATATTTATCAAGTGCTTCTGGAAATTATGTCATATCTGTACTCCCGTTGTGCACCACCAAATATGATTGGTTAATAAAAGAACAACTATCAAAATGCACAGATTAATTGTTTTTTGAGGCAAAACCCAAGGGTTTGTTTTACAAAACAGATTTAATAGGCGTTGTTGAGCATTGTAGAGCATTGTAGAGCATTGTAAAAGTTGTATCAAATACAAATCATACTATGCCTACTATGTGTTTTGCCATTTGTTTGGCATTTTGTTTGAACAAATGTAATAATTTGATATATTTATTTGAGATTTGAAACTATTTGTGTATTATATTAAGAATTAGCCTATTTTAAAAGTTTGTTTTTTCAGTATTTTTGAAATGTCATTATCTTCCAACAAAAAATAATAATCGGTCGATTAATCGGTATCGGCTTTTTTGGTCTTCCAATAATCGTTATCGGTATCAGCCTTGAAAATTAATAATCAGTCGACCTCTAGTCAATATACACAAACAACAATGAATATTAAAATAACAAAGTCATTAACTAAGAAACTCACTTAACTACATAAATATTATCTAGCGCAAGGCGCCTCAGTGTACCGTAATGTTTCTACTCTCTTCACCAGAGTTCACTGAGTAAAATAAGTTGTTTATTTTAGCTGTTAAACTCACTGTCAGAAATACTTTGAAAATCATGTTTGAGTACACTAGCGACTTGCATTATATTGCCTGCGAACAGTCTTCAGTGGATCGTTTTAAATAGGCATTGTATAGTTTGACAAGTTATATGTGTGCAAAGATTGTAAGTTAAGGAATGGACATATTAATTAAACCAGCACTCTGGTGCTGGTTTGTACTATAGGCTGATTTGATGATAAATTATGAATCCTTTTCCATAGTTTTTTTCACCTCTTTAAAGAAGGCAGATTTAGTAGCCTCATTCTAAAAGCAATTAGCCTAGAAATATACTTTCAAAGTTCTATAAAAAACATTGTTATGCTGGTTTTAGCATGTGAGCAGAGTGGTCGGACGTGGTTGAGTCTCCTACATTTTAGCTACCTTTTCTACATTTTATTTACATTGTATCTTTTACTTTTGAACTTACCTCCCTTCCAAATGCTGTACGTTTCAAATAGAAAATTACCCATTGCTGTGATGTCGTCTGAGGTGACTGACCCGGAGTGTCATAGTGCAGTTTCCTGCCTTGCATCCGCCTCCATTGAACCTCGTCCAGTTATGCTGGCGGAGCTGGAATCCCGTCTCCAGTCCCACCTGAAGGCCTTTCAAGCTGATATAATTGTGGATATTGCAACTGCTCTTGCAGTCCAGAAGACAATGGCTATTGACGCGGATCTTGCCCCCTTTTCTGCAGCATTGGATCAGGTACATGTGGCTGCTGATGAACAGGCTCGCTGTTTTGAAAGTTTGGAGCTGGACTTTTCTGCCTATAGTGACCGTATTGTGGTCCTGGACAAGTAGGCCCCCATTTGGAAAATGTATTTGTCAGCTCTCCAAGAAGATTAATATCCGCAAGTGTAGTTCCAGATACTGTAATCTCCTGGTGGTCGGCCTGCCAGCAGATTCTGAGGGGAGCAACCCGGTTGGCTTTCTGTCTGGGTTCTTTGCAGAGGTCCTCCCCTCTATTTTCCAATTGCTTCTGAAATTGGACCTGTCACATCACATCGGCAGACTTCCAGCTATCGGGGGGGAAGGGCTCTAAACCATGTGTCTTCATAACTCGGTTCCACTTCTTCAGGTGTTGCAATGAAGAGAACTAAATCCCTCCCAGTGAAACAACTGCTTCACAATAAAGGGGTAAAGTTTTCCCAGCATTTCCCAGCAAGCCTCCATGTTGAACATTCAGGGCAGAACACACAGTTTTACTCTCATGAGGACACTGATTGATTGTATGACCAGCACTTTGCTAATGCGTGAGGTTGTATGTGCTTTCTGGCAGACTTTGGTTTGCTATGCTGGCGTCATGATAGATGACAGAGCATGATAGAGCATTGTAAACTGTATGGGACCTTGTGAATTCAATAGACTGTGACCAATAGCATGTTTTTGTTTAGTTAGTGGACTGTAACCAAGAACATATTTGCATTTTTCACAAATGACCAAAATTATTGTTTGCTTAGTAACAACCTGAAGACTGAATTTGGCTGTCATGGATACTTTTTGGGGGTTCATTTTGGTGCACACTGTGGGCACTTCAAAAATAAAAAAATAAAAGTTTCCCATCTCACTTGTTGATTTTCATCTGTTAAGGTGAGAATAATAAACAAACAACTAAAAATGTACAAATAAACATTTCAGACATCTCAAAACATATCAGTGACCAATATAGCCATCCTTATTTTCAATAACAGTCACAACCCTTCCATTCATGGAGTCTGTCAGTTTCTTGATCTGTTGACGATCAAATGACTCGTGTAAGATGATGGTAAGTGGTCATAGCCAACAATAGTGTGAGCCATGTGTATGTGATTGATTAGTATTGACCATCCCTGCTTGTGCTTCCATATCTGTTCCCAACACAAACAATACCCAGGAGCCTCGTCGGGCAGCACAGACCTCCTTCCCGCTCCCAGCACCTCCACCAATTGGACGTCATCCTTGTTGACCGACAGCGGGCGGGACAGTGATCTCATTTTTCAGTTTGACGGAAGGCAAGCTGCAAAGATTCCAGACCAAGTTGTACCACAGAACCTGACGGACCAGTTCACCATCGCCACGTGGATGAAACATGGACCAAGCCCAGGAGTTAGAGCAGAGAAAGAGACCCTGCTCTGCAACTCTGATAAAACAGGTGAGAAGCGGGGAGGGAAGGAGAGGGGTGGGGACATTGACTGGGTGTGGTCTAATGGCAACAGGTGAAGTCTATTGATAAGGGGTGTGGTCTAGAGGTAATAGATGTGGTTTGTTTACAAGGGTTGTAGTCCTTGGTAAAGGGTGTGGCCTAATGCTAATGGGTGTGGACAATCCATAAGGGGTGTGGTCTCCTGACAAGAATGGGAGGATTCAAAGGTTGTGGGAGTGTTTGTGGTTGGGCTTTACTGTAGTTGCATGTTGTGTTTCCTCCTCTTCAGAAATGAACCGCCACCACTACTCACTGTACGTACATAACTGTCGCCTGGTGTTCCTGCTGCGGAGAGACTTCACCCAGGTGGACGCCTTCCGACCAGCTGAGTTTCACTGGAAGCTAGAGCAGGTATGCTTGACATCAGACCAATTGATTTAGCACATTGAACCACTCAAGAGAGATGTTTCCTTAGCAGCGTCCAATCAAACAGATTGGCATACCAGAGTTAGGTGTAGCAGTCTAAGCTCCCGACTCAAATAAAAAAGAGAAAGCATAAGAAAACAATATGCTGTGAGGTTCAGATGGCCTTGGTTGACTAGTTCTTCTAAGAGTCTCTTGAACACCACATCATTCCTCCCCAAAACCTCTCTCCTGAAGCCTAGACACTGAGAGCACTTTAGACAATGTTAAACCTTTTTGTTGTAAACATATGAAGGCCATCTCTGTTTTTAAAAGACGTCCTTTAACAGTATGACCTGTAGAATGCTGCTGACAGGTTTTTGTGTGTTTTCCTTTGACGCCAAGGAGAGCTAGAGGTAAGGATATAACCAAGGTCCAACACCATCTGTCTGGATGTACTGAGTCATCTTGCCAAGCCTAGCAGGCAGGCGTGCATGTGTGAGCGTGTGCGTGTGTGAGCCCTATTTATAGCCAACATGGTTGTGATCCACAGATTTTAAGAGATCAACTGTTTTAGGCTTGGCTAGCAATATATGTCCACAGTAGCATTGTTTTAGTTTTACACAGCTGCCATATTTGAAGAACATGATTTCAGGAGCTTCCTGAAGAGTCACCATTAAGATGGAGGGATACAGCAGTAATGGGGGGGGGGTCAGATGGCTCACTGGTTAGGGAGTTGGTCTAGTAGTCGATGCCAAATGTGCCAAATGTCATTTTGCACTTGATCCTAAGTTGCTCCATGGAGAATGTCCCTTGTACTTACTGTAAGTCACTCTGGATAAGAACATCTGCTAAATAATGTAAATGTAAAAATGTGGCAGAGTGCTGGTACTGACAATAACTGGCTACCAGTGTCAAGTTTTATTAAATAGAAAACTGGAAGCAGGCACAGGAATCCAGAGATTATATTTAATGACATGTCCTGTAAGCAGTTAAAGGTGCGAAAATATGCCAAGTACAATGTGCAAAGATCAACGCAATAACATTACAAAAACCAAAACATAAATGCATATACCATAAAGCTTACATTACTCATGGCATGTTGCCTGACAATAACCGGCAGAGACAAGAGGCAACAGGTGGAACTTTATATGTAGAATGATTAGAATGAGAACCAGATGTGGGAGACAAGAGGTATGGGTTTGGTTTATGACAGGGCATTGGGTCGGTGGTAGCTGGCCAGTGCGGAAGTGATAACGAATCAGGGGTGACAACCAGAACTGTGCTTTAGTCACCAGGACCTATTGGGTCATCCCTGAATCTGTTGAAGTGCCTCGATGGTGTGAAATGTTTTTGTTCATAAAGCCGTGATGGAAATTTGAAAAGTCATCAAACTGTTTTAAGTATTGGCTGTGTGTGGTAAATCAACTTGAGCTATTCCCAATAAAAACTTGTATCTGATAATCAATTATTCAACTTTTGTTTTACTGCATTTCTGGTTCATTTCTGGCTCTGCATATTGCAAGGGTAAATGCAGATAATTTTGTCATTACCATGCAAAAATGTAAGTCTAGCGCAATATTTTGCTCTTCAAAAAAAGGGCTACTGAGTGCACCAATAGGGAAATTACAGACTACTTACTGTATGCTTAGATTATTTTAATTATTATTATAGTTCTAAAATCAGGGCTTCCTACAAGATACCTTAATTTGGGTTTACTGATTATCACAATATATTTCATTATTAAATTAAGTGTTGGATAGAGTATTTGGCCTTGAGGAGAGCACAGCACATGAAAGAAAACACAGCATGCTGTAGGTGATGTAGAATACATTAAAATATATTTGCCAAATAATATAATGAATCCTGTTTGTACAGAAATGCATGAAAATATTGAAAAGAGTGTTCTTTAGGCACAATTAATTATTTTTAAAAGTTGCTTTGTATTGTGTTTTATTACATAACCTGTCCCTATTTGCCATTCTCGAGAAGCCTCTAAACATTTAGCACACAAAAATATCGAACATAAAACTCCTAAGAGGAATACCATAAATGGCAATGCTGTAAACTTATGTTCCTGGGTTATGTCCCTGGGTTATGTTCCTGGGCTATGTTCCTGGGCTATGTTCCTGGGCTATGTTCCTGGGCTATGTTCCTGGGCTATGTTCCTGGGTTATGTTCCTGGGTTATGGTCCTGGGTTATGGTCCTGGGTTTATGGTCCCGAGGTTATGGTCCCGAGGTTATGATCCCGAGGTTATGGTCCCGGGGTTATGGTCCCGGGGTTATGGTCCCGGGGTTATGGTCCCGGGGTTATGGTCCCGGGGTTATGGTCTTGTGTTATTGCATTATTGTCTTCACTGACCTGTGTTTGCTTCATTTTTACTATGGTCTTTGTAACCTTTTCAAAACGTGTGTGTGTGTGTGTGTGTGTGTGTGT
>JACXGM010015666.1:0-21103 GCA_016801145.1 Umbra pygmaea
GACACTTCTAGAAAAAAATACCGAGGTCATGACCTCGGTGTCCTCAATGGTAGTTACGGCCATGGGCGGTATGCAAATTGTAGGGGGTCCAGGGTGTCCAATATGCATCAAATGAAATTAGACAGGTGCATAAATTTGGGCACCCCAACAGAAATAACACATCAATATTTAGTTGAGCCTCCTTTAGCAGAAATAACAGCCTCTAGATGCTTCCTACAGCCTGTAATGTGTGTCTGGACAGCCCGCTTCAAATCACCGCACAGATTTTCAATGATATTCAGGTCTGGGGACTGGGATGGCCATTCCAGAACATTGTACTTGTTCCTCTGCATAAATGCCAGAGTAGATTTTGAGCAGTGTTTTGGGTTGCTGTCTTGTTGAAATATCCAGCCCTGGCATAACTTCAACTTTGTGACTAATTCCTCTACATTATTCTCAAGTATCTGCTGATATTGAGTGGAATCCATGCAACCCTCAACTTTAACAAGATTCCCAGTACCGTAACTGGCCACACAGCCCCAGAGTATGGAACCTCCACCAAATTTGACTCTGGGTAGCAAGTGTTTGTCATTGAACACTTTGTTCTTTTGCCACCATGCATAACGCCCCTTGTTATGACCAAATAACTCAATCCTTGTTTCATCAGTCCACAGCACCAAATGTGCATTTTCATACTTCAAGCGACTCTGTTTGTGGTTTGTGTGTAGAAAAGGCTTCTTCCGCATCACTCTCCCATATAGCTTCTCATTGTGCAAAGTGCGCTGAATTGTTGAACAATGCACAGTGACACCATCTGCAGCAAGATGATGTAGGTTTTTGGATGTGGTCTCTTGCCTGTTTGTGACCGTTCTCACCATCCTTTGCCTTTGCCTCTATGATATTTTACTTAGCCTACCACTTCTGGCCTCAACAAGAACTGTGCCTGTGGTCTTCCATTTTCTCACTATGTTCCTCACAGTGGACACTGACAGCTTAAATCTCTGCTATAGTTTTTTTTAGCCTTCCCCTAAACCATAGTGTTGAACAATCTTTTTTTTCAGGTCATTTGAGAGTTGTTTTGAGGCCCCCATGTTACCACTCTTCAGAGGAGAGTCAAAGAAATCAACAACTTGCAATTGCCCACCTTAAATACCTTTTCTCATGATTGGATGCACCTGTCTATGAAGTTCAAGGCTTAATGAGCTCACCAAACCAATTGTGTGTTCCAATTAATCAGTGCTAGGTAGTTACAGGTATTCAAATCAACAAAATGACAAGGGTGCCCACATTTATGCACCCGTTTAATTTCATTTTGATGCATATTGCACATTTTCTGTTTATCCAATAAACCTCATTCACTACCAAAATATTATTGCGTTATTTGATAGATCAAAATGAAATTGCTGATGCAAACACCCAATTATTTTGTAATGAAAATTATGGAAATTGTCAGGGGTGCCTAAAATGTAGGTCTAAATTAACCTTATTTTACAATCAGTCAATCAAATGTTTTATAAACCCTATAGGAAGTTGTGAAAGTGCTTACAGTTTTGCTTTGGACAATTACAGCAAGGAGTTCTCAGGCCAGCACTGAAGGTAGTTAATAGGTGTTTCAGACCTCCAGGTGTAAGTGTGACTAGTCAATGCTTTCGTCAGTAGGGGACGTCACTTTTGTGTGTTTTGTGTCGGGGTTTGCATGTCAAACATGGGTATTTGCGTCATGTCGCGCACATAATTATTTTTGTAGATGCCTTTGGTGTCGCATGGAAGACACTGTGTTGTGATTGGTCATTAAGCCGCACTCTGCTTTTTGTCTTTAAAGAAGGTATTAATACTCATTAAAAAAGCAATATCTCTTAATGTTTGGTAATCACCCCCCACCACCACCAGATTTATTTGCCGTCGGGAAAGATTAGAGATATGAATGCACCACTAGTGTGACTGGACAAAACTGGTTCAACTCCCCTACAGAGACGAGGTGGTTTCAGCCTTAAGAATCTGGTTCTGAAGATTCTGAAGATTCTGAAGATCACAAAAGACAGCAAATGAATTAGAGTATATTGCAGATCCAACAAGACACCAGATAAGACAGGACTGACAGATCTGGTATTACACCCAAAACTGGACAACAGTGATGTCTGGCGATGCCGCTGCATGTGACAACTGCGTCACGGTAAACCGAGGTTTGTATCATGGTTGCAGCATTCCGACAATGTCGGCCTCTGCTAGGGTTTATGCAAATGGGTACAGTTTGGCCCGGGGTAAACAAATGGGTACAGTTTTGCTCGGGGTAAACAAATGGGTAGAGTTTGGCCCGGGGTAAACAAATGGGTAGAGTTTGGCCCGGGGTAAACAAATGGGTACAGTTTGGCCCGGGGTAAACAAATGGGTACAGTTTGGTCTGGGGGTAAACAAATTGGTAGGGAGGGAAGTAAATATGGGGGATGTTTACATTTTAGTCATTTTGCAGACACTCTTAAGGTTAAGTGCCTTGCCCAAAGACACAAGATTGAGCACTGTTGGGAATTGAACCAGCAACCCTTTGATGTCTGGCTCCCTAACCACTGAGCTAGCTGACCAGAGTGCAGTGATACATTCCAAACAACTCTAGACAGGGTCCATCACTACCAACAATCCTTAGATGAGACTGAGAATACGAACTGTGATTGTATATTAACTTAACCCCCTCTTCTCTCTCTCTCCATGACTCAGTGAGTCTTCCTGGCATTGCCTCCCTGTACTTTAAAAGGCGTTTTCCCATCAGGCTGCCCACACGCAGTGTCTAAGCTCTCTGGCTGCACACTTAAATACTAGATCCTGCTGAGCTGTAGAGTAGCACCTCATCTGAGACTCTCCCTAGCTACCGACACTGTGATGGAGAATATATAACACAACCTACACCTTGGTCTCTCCTCAATGACAGATATTTACACCAGCTCCCTGTAGACACAAAGCACACCGCTGACATCACTGAAACCTATATCCAGCCCAATGAGAAGAGACTAGTTGCGTATGTGTATTATTGCATGGCTTTGTTTAGGTAATGTACCTACGACGTGCTATCAGATTTTTATTTTGACAAATTTGAGTTATAATATAACATATTTCTACCAAATGTTCAAACAAATGTTTGGGTCACACATAATTGGGCACCTTTTCACAATGCATTTCAGCTCAGTTCCTAGAAATCCTGTTTAAAACAAAAAGAATCACCAAAATATAATAAGTTTTAGGATGATTAAGACTTGAGTAACCAAATGCAGAGAGAAAATGTAATATTTCATTTCTATCTGATGAGACCAATCATTTTACCTATTGCTAATCTGTACTACTTACTGTTTGCTTGAAATATAATAATCTACTCTGATATACTGAGGATAAAGACTTTTGTGTGAAAGTTGCTCTCTATTTTTAAGAGTAGGAATAACACACTTTATATGCAAACGTACTGTAGTACCCTTTTGTTTTCTTTAAAGTATTTGTGTTTTTAATGACAGAATAGTCTGAAGCATAGGCCATGGAGACAGGCATGTAGAGGGAGACAGAGAGGAAGGCACAGACAGCAGCTGAGTCGGGGCTGTAACCCCATCACCAGGGGCACGTGTGGTGAAGTACTGTATGTGGGCTGTGATACCAGGTGGAGGAGATCCGAGGCTTCATTGAGGAGCTGTCAGAGAAGGTGGAGGAGGTGAAGAGACAACACAGCGCCATCTTGGCTGCCCCCAATCCTGAAGACAGTAAGTCAGTGATGTAATTTCTCTTCCTCTACACACACACCACACACACACACACACACACACACACACACACTACAGCTTAGTCATAAATCAGAGTTATAATCTGCTGTTGTCCACATGCAGCAACAGCCAGCCATCCGTTACGTTGTCCTGTATTTCAGACTCATCACACCCCTACGGTTTTCCTCTGACAGCAGCACATTTAGAATGTTAAAATGAAAGGATGGTTGTTCATTCCTACAAATCTGTTCAATAATATATTTCTTATCTAAAAGTTTCTTCATTGAGTGTAAAGTGTATTGTTACTACTGAGTCGTGTGGTTATCCCATCTAGCTGTGAGAAAATAGGAACAAGATGAAAACACAGGATAAGCTCATCTACTAAGTTAATTCAATGGAAAAACATTTAAATGATATCAAACTTGCATGGCCAAATACTTAATAATCACCAATAGATTCCCTTGGCACTAAATGTCACTGTACTTGCTAAGCACCTCTGTCACGTTGTTTGATGTGTAGAGGAGAGGAATGGAGACCAGAGCAGGGAGTAGCGTTCTTGATATTTATTGAACTGGAGGGTGTTGAGAAAGGACGGCACTGGAACAGCTGATGACATCGAACATCGGAACTGCACAACATCTATACATACTCTATAACTACTATGCTCTTGACTGTGGCATATACACGTCTGTTATAATATATATAAACCGTATGCCCGTTCAAACAATGATAACATGCATATTGTATGACACATAACGAGGTGAAGGCTCAATCAAATATGTACGTTCTAATGAAGCATCAGCACAGCACAGACAGCAGGATAGAAACTCCCCTTTCAACATCTCTCTCTCCTCATGACAAGAGTGTAATACTCACAATAACACGCGCCGACCGATCCGGAACACTGGGATTAAATAAGCATCCTGATTACTCATTACGCACTGGTGTGGGTATTTAGCCAGTGCACCATTCATACGAAATGAGTAACCAAGTACCTATCACTCTCCCAGTGCTCTTTAGAGGTCGGCACATAAAACAAAACACAAACGCAGTATAAATAATATAACTAAATACATATAAGAAATAGTTCATCACCATCTGGTAGCTGCCTTGACAGCCCTGACCAGTCCTGGCCATCGTGACAACCTCATTTCATCTATGTATGTGAAAATACATGTCAAAATGTCTTACATGCTTTTGGCCATGTCATCATTGCAAATGAGAATTGGTTGTCCATCGGTTAAACCTGGTAAAATCAAAATAAAATACAAAAAAATGAAATGGTCATTGCATTCTGAATGGCTAGCGTGTGATTTAAAACCCTCTTTTTATAGCTGTCCTCCATTAAGTCTTATTAGTTTAGTTTGTGTTATTACCCAAAGCATTCCAGCTAGTACATTTTAACAGGCTTTGTCATGGTTTTGAATCCAGAGTGTATGCAGTTAATAGTAGAGGTAAGTGGTTCAGAAAGCCCTTTTTAGCATGTTTATAACAATAACAAAAGTATTCTTTTTTTGGGGCTGGATAAAGCATTATTCTAAAAAAGGCAAAGTTGTGTATGATAGCAAACATACAGTTATTTCACACTACTTTGTTTACAAAGATTGACGTAAAACATGTTCAAATGTTTTCTGTGGTAAAATTGTCAAGTGAAAAATATTTCATTTTAATGGATGTTTGAAAACATGTTGATCACAAAATTCTACCAAATTCTGCAATTATTCAAAGGTGTCCATGGAAAAAGGATTACCTCTTGAACCATCCTCTTCAATGTAAACTCAGCAAATAAAGAAACATCCGTTTTTCAGGACACTCTAAAGATGATTTGTAAAAAGCCAAATAACAGAAATAAAAAAGTGTGAACATGCACCTGTGGAACGATCGTTAAGACTCCTACAGCTTACAGACGGTAGGCAATTCGGTCACAGTTATGAAAACTGAGGACACTAATGACCCCTTTATACTGACTCTGAAAAACACCAAGAGAAAGATGCCCAAGGTCTCTGATCACCTGCGTGAACGTGCCTTAGACATGCTGCAAGAAGGCATGAGGACTGCAGATGTGGCCAGAGTAATAAATTGCAATGTCCATACTGTGAGATGCTTAAGACAGCGCTACAGGGAGACAGGAAGGACAGCTGATCGTCCTCGCAGTGGCAGACCATGTGTACCAACACCTGCACAGGAACAGTACATTCAAACATCACACCTGTGGGACAGGTACAGGATGGTAACAACAGTCCAAATCACACCAGGAATGCACAATCCCTCCATCAGTGATCAGACTGACCGCAATAGACTGAGAGGCTGGACTGAGGGCCAGTTATAAGGCAGGTCCTCACCAGACACCACTAGCAACAACGTCACCTATAGGCAAAAAGTGCTCTCACTGACGAGTCGCGGTTTTGTCTCACCAGGGTTGATGGTTGGACTCACGTTTATCATTGAAGGAGTAAGAGTTACACCGATGCCTTTTCTCTGGAGCGGGATCTATGTGGAGGTGTAGGGTCCATCAGTCTGGGGAGGTGTGTCACAGCTAGGGATGGGCCCATACCACTTTTTATGGAACGATTACAGGTACAGAGTATTTCATTTTGGGTACTTGCCGATACGAGTACAGATACAATTACTTTCAATAACTATGCCAAATGTCACATTTATCGAGCTAAAATGTGCTATTTCTTAGATGTTGATCAGCCAATTCAAATATAGAAATGTTAATATTCCTACATATCCAGAAGAACATCATTTACATTGCAGGTCAAGAATTTGTACAAGAATTTGTAATATTTATTACACATGTCAATAGTTTACGTCTCCTTCCCTAATGAGCTAAAATGAGAGAAACACATTTGTGAAAGCGAATGCAAAAGCCGCATGTTTGTGTTCGCATTTGCACTAAGCATTGCAGATGTTTTGTGTAAGATGAGAATGTCTGAAGTGACTTTCTCCAAACAGGGATAATGATGTAATCATATAATACTCTGTTAAGGTATTTGATTGTTTTATTATAGTCGGTACACAATTTATAGCTGTACTATCATTGTAATCTGTTGAACAAAATATAAATAGGCTACAGCCTACATTGTATTTACTTTACTTTAAGTTATAGTTCTTAACGTTAGTATGTCAGAACTTCCACTATTTTGTTCACCCAGAAGTGTTGCAAACTGACATGTCTTTCCTTCCCAAAGGTTTATTATTAATTAATGTGACACTACAGTATGCAGTGACTAGCCTAATAAATTGCAGCCTTCGTTTGGTCCTGTAATTAAATGTGCGCGTTTCATTGAGGATTCTAATATATGCACCTATAATTTTACAAATATTAGGCTACATGAAAATAGCAATGAGACAAGTGATTTCGTATTTTGCCATTTGAACTCTGATGGAGAATTGCTATGGAAAATAGAGTTGTGATTCCAGTGTTTTTCAATAATAAGCATGCGTGGCTCCGTCTTTGGAATGATTATGCATTTTAGGCTGTGATTTTGTGTGCAACAAATCACCTCATATTGCAGGGAAGCATTATCCCATTTAAAATGCTTTTTTTATAAATAGCAATACATAAAGTTGTACAGCTTTATAAGCTGGTCTCTGAAAAAGGAAGTAGACTGTCATTATCGTCAATATGAAAAATATGCATAGTGCTGGAATACAGCTACATCTCCATTGAAACAGTTAGGAGAATCAGATGTACCAGTTTGTTGGTATTGTTCTAATCGTTACATGGAAGAGTAATACAACTGTTTCCTATCTATATACTGCATTGTACAGTAGGCTACTATTCCCTCTCTGGCACTTTAAGAAAACAACTATCCGCAGTATAATGCTTTTAAATGTGGAGGAAGTATCGGCTTGCAGTATCGGGCTCGAGTACTTATGCCCAGTATAGGGCCCAATAACAAGTACTTGTATCTGTATCGGCCTATCTCTAGTCACAGCATCATCGGACCGAGCTTGTTGTAATTGCAGGCAAAATCAATGCTGTGCATTACAGGGAAGACATCCTCCTCCGTCAGTTGGTACCCTTCCTGCAGGCTCAGCCTGACATGATCCTCCAGCCTGACAATGACACCAATCATACTGCTCATTCTGTGTGTGATTTCCTCCAAGACAGGAATATCATTGTTCTGCCATGTCCAGCGATGAGCCCGGATCTCAGTCCCATTGAGCACATCTGGGACCAGTTGGATTGGAGGGTGAGGGCTAGGGCCATTCCCCCAGATATGTCCAGGAGCTTGCAGGTGCCTTGGTGGAGAAGTGGGGTAACATCTCCCAGCAGGATCTGGTAAATCTGGTACAGTCCGTGAAGAGGAGATGCACTGCAGTACTTAATGCAGCTGGTTACCACACCAGATACTGACTTAATTTTGATTTTGATCCCCCTTTTGTCAGGGACACATTCCCTTTCTGTTGGTCACATCTGTCAACCTTGTTCAGTTTGTCTTAGTTTTTTAATCTTTTTATGTTCATAAATATGTTTACACATGTTACCTTTGCTGAAGATGACAGCAGTAGATAGAGCAAGGATGTTTCTTTTTTGCTGAGCTTATATGGAGGCAAAATACACAGATGGGTATATTCAAAAGGTTTCGTTATATTCTACAAACTTTTATTAGTGTTCCTTCACATTCCTCATGTTGATGGATCCATAAAAGGATTTGTAATGTCTGTGTCAGCTGATATTTGATCCTTGGTTCATGGATGACCATGTAATTGGGGTGACCAGTCATATGATCAACCTCATTTAATTTGCCTAGCTCCTCTTTAACACCCTGTTTTAGAAAGGTCATGTCACCTCTTCCAAAAGTGACCTCACCTTGTCTCAGACATATCACCACCCATCACAATCAAAATTAAATTCAGGTGTGCAACAAGTGGTTTTGGGGGTTCGAGACATTGCTTTCTCTGATTGGATAGAATTGGTTGTCACTCTTAAGGGCTCGGCATATTTTGATCGCCTCGACGTGTTGAACCATTTGTTGCAACGCCACACGATTTGTGCTCTCATACTTCTAATATTTCCAGACGGCTGAAAAGAAGGGGGTGGCGGGAATGATTATCAAAACAATAGGGGCTATTGCTTTTGTAGTGAGTGTTCACACATTTCAAGACAAAGAACTGTGCACAGCTTTCTGACTAATCACAGCACATCGTCTTCCAGACGACACTGAAAGCAGCTGGAAAAAACAAAAACTGGTCAACATGCAAAACACACAATCAACATCATTTTGGCACACTGCTACTCTTATGATGAGCAACTCTTTAGTGACCACATAGTCAGGACACTCGTTGAAAGTTTCCCATCCAAAAGACTGCACTCTAAGCGGGGTAGATATCCCCGTCCCTGCCTTGGGGCATTGAGAATTATTTTTAGACCAGAGGAAGTAGTGCCCCTTACTTGCCCTCCCACTCCGCTTTAAGCAGCATTTGATCTCCCGTTCAGGGACTGACAAGGCCCGACCGTGCTTAGCTTTAGAAGCTAACCAACACTATGCTGCTGGCTTAACAATGATACACAGTGGCTCTCAACTGTATATTGTGATACAACATGAAATCCCAAAGGATTTAATTAAGAGTTTTGACAATGATCAACAGAAGAAAGTCCACAATGTGCTGGCCTTTGCCAAACATGCTTAGTGTTAATGCCAAAAGCTCTATTTTGGTCTCTTTAGAAGGTAGAATCTTCTCCCACACAGTCTCAGTCTCCCACATGCCTTTTGGCAAACTTTGAGATTTGATGTGAGTTACTTAAAAAATGGTGAAGGCTTTTAGGTCCCACTGAATACAAGTTATGATTTTGCTTAAAAGAATCTCAATGTTAATAATCATGACTTCCTATATGACAAGTTCTGTCATATAGGAAGGGTGAGGATGCCAGTAGATGTTGAGAGCAGTTTTCACTCATGTGCACACATACTGTAATACGTTCTTAATACTGCATACACACATACGGTATACAGTAATTTGCTAGTACTGCATACAGTCCTACCCACATTAATTGGAGACAAATCTACTGTATTTTGAAGTGCTGGGCAGAGAGCCTCTCATGTACTCCTATTTCTTCAGACTAAAAGGTGTTTAAAACCCCCAAACAGCATTTAATGCTCCATTCCACAACTTTTGTGATTGCAAAACTAATTTATATTCTTTTTATTCTTGATGTGTTTATATTATATGCACAAAATAAATAATAGTATCAAGCGTGGACCCGTTTTAGCCGACAGTGCCTGTGACATTGTGTGGAAAGGTGTCAAATGCAGGTTTTAATAGCAGTAAGTGTTCTCTTTACTTAAGGACCACACAAATCAAAGTCGACCCAATCACTGTCTGCATGAAATAGTAATGTCTAGGACACATAAATCCAATGAGGTACGCTTGAAAAGGAGCACACACGAATGTCACAATTTACTAATCTCTCACAAAGACCATAGGTCCGCAGGTCAACACATATATGTACACAATCGGCCAGAATGGGTAGTATGATTAACAACAGTATTATCTGCATAGAGGTAAAGTTTACAGTCATTTATAGCTGAACCAATATTATTAATATAAATGTGGAAAAGAACCGGACCTAGTATTCCTAGAGTACATCAAACAAAATCGCCAAGTAAATTGCTTTGCAAAGTGAAAAACACTGCATTAATTTTCTGCATCAAAAATAAGGCACTAGTTTGGAGCCTGGCTGGAGAACTTAACCTTTGTGACAGGATCACCCTGCCTCAGAAGCGTATCCCTCAACAACGAAGGGAAGGAACGGATCAGGGTGAGCCAACGCTGGAGCCCAAAAAAATTATTGTTAGGAAAGCCCTGTTACACTTAGCGTTCCAGTGTAGCTTAACCTTAACCGTGGCCAGCAGGGGGAGCTTCAGTACGGAGCAACATGACAGGGCCAATATACACAGGCTTTAGACCCTAGAGGCCTAAACTCAGGGAATGTACCTTTAAGTCTTTTCTCTAGGAATCCAGATGAGAAAAAGATTGAATAGTATGACCACAGAGCTACACTAACAGGCTAGTGTGGATCTAGTGGTTATTTGAAAGTAGTCTCCCATTTATAATTAATGCATGGTTGTAATGTGGGACATCCACATGACACCAGAGAGGTAAACAGAAAAGTAATTGAATTATAGTCTAAACATCTGACTCTGTTATAATTCAGCTGCTGTAACACCGGACTAGTAGTCTGCAAGAGGGAAGGTTCAAAAGTAAAGTTTAATTATACAAAGACTGTGAAATCAAAAGACTAGGAGTCAAAAAGTGAATGATAAAACAGAGGGACTTAAATATACTACCGATGAAGCGATTGGTACCTGGTGTGTCTGGTTGAAGATAGAAACAAGCAATTTATTGGTAGATGATGATGTAATGTTCAAATGTCCGGGTGAAAACAGGAACATGAAACGGATTCAGAGAATTCCCTCGCTGATATCCTCTGCCACGGATGGGAACAATGGCAACTGCGTCTGTACAGTATGTTATAATTCTCGGTCCAGTCATTCTAATCTGGATACATTTAGAGTTGAGAGACAAGGATAGGAACCTACTTTTTACCATATTGAGACACAGCCCAAAGCCATATGTAGGTCTAGAAGTAGGATGGTCTAAGCAGCCCTCTGCGAAGATGACTGATGTTGAGTGCTGGCTGGCTAGATGGGATTGGAACATGAACTGGGTCATCACCACTAAACCCCTATCCCTGATCTATATTTGATGGTTTATTTTTGTTAATGTATCTTTAACATTTGATGTTATGGTTTGGGATGTTGGAGATACTTTACTTTTAGAAAAGGCAGTGAAAACTGAGATGGTAAGGGTGTTAGAGATGCAGTCCAGTCACATGAAAATGTCTGTGTCCCAGAAATACTGCGTTCTGTATAAAAGTGCTCTGACATTTCACCACCCTTCATGAAGTCAATACAATGCATTAAGTGGTAGGAGGATGCACTGCTCTCACTCTAGGATATAATCAGTTGTTACTCTTATGTCTTTTAAACGAATGATTTGCAAGTCGAGTCTTCATCTCCAAGAAGATTTCAGATAATGGTAATGTAACCAGAGTGCTATTTTAAGAGAACAGACAGTAAAAGCAGGTCTTATTGTCTGAGTGTGGTTATCCCAGTTAGCATTGTTAAATTTAATACACTAACTGCCTCTGGATAAGATCACCTGCTAAATAAGTAAGTAAGTAACAAGTGCATTTCACAGGACATTTTACCACCCAGATTTAAACAAGTCAATTGTGAATGAGTTTGGTGAATGAATCAATATTTCAAATGTTGTTTTTCACTCTCATTCTCTCCCTGAACAGAAACCAAGTGTGAACTGGAGCAGCTAATGACGGATATAAAGACGTTTGCCAACAAAGTGCGCTCCAAGTTAAAAAGTATGCTGGTCTGATGGTCTATATCTTTATGCTTCTAATGTCTCTTGTAAACCTTGTATATTAATGCTAATGCTCTTTAAAAAACACAAGATGCTTCTTCATTGAATTATTTATAACATCTGAATAAAGATTACTATTAGCAGTAAATACATTTTCATCTCTGTTCCCTACAGGCATTGAACAATCAATAGAGCACGAAGAGGCTTTAAACAGATCTTCTGCTGATTTGAGGATACGAAAGACACAGGTGTGTTCCAGTAGCTATATAGCAGAGCATTTTAAAATGGAGCCCGGAGATTTCAGCATCTGTGTTATTGTCCCTGTTGTACTGTAGATTTAACTATAGTCTAGTGAAACCTCAAACTCTATGTAACATCCTGCATCGTTCCCTGTCAGCATTCCACGTTGTCTCGTAAGTTTGTGGAGGTGATGTCGGAGTATAACGCCATACAGTCAGACTACCGGGAGCGCTGTAAGGGCCGCATCCAGAGACAGCTGGAGATCAGTGAGTGCTGTGTGTGTGTGTGTGTGTGTTCTTTTCTTTGTTTGCCCTTGACTCTGTTCAGTCTATTTTCAACATGTTCATACATACATACATAGGTATTATTTTATTGAGATCAACTTCTTAACTCTTTTCAGAAGAGCAGACTGTGAACTTTTTGGAAATAACAGTATGTGCTCAATTATTAGGGAAGTACTATTATTCAACATTATTTCAACAGTTCAACAGATACAGTAAAATGCCATTAATTTATCATTGTATTTTTCACAGCACAATAGTTTCTCATACACAAAACATTACATGAAGTACAATGAGGGTTGACAGACTCATCGGTTTCAAAATTTTCACCCCTACAATCAATATTAGTAAATTACACATAGTAGGTAACTGTTAAGGTAACAAATAAAATATTTCAGGCTGAACAGCTTGGGATTCGATCTGGAAACCTGCTGGGTAATAATCAGGTGCTGTAACCACTACGCCACTGTTGGTATTCCGCAGCCTCTTGAGAATTTAATACTACAGAGGAATGAATATTAATTAGTGTAATGATTGAATTTCATTGGTTGGATGAAAAAGAAAGGGTGGAGTTTCTTTAACCTGGGTGGAGTTACTTCAACATCAGCCTGTGAGGTTGCAGTTCCTCCCAGACACATTTCAGGGACCTTGGTCCTTTCAGAAAAAATTGTAGCCCAGGGATACTCAAATATTATGAGGGTGTTCGGTTCCTGCTGGTTTTATGTTCTACCTCATTATTAATTGATGTACCAGGTCTAAATAAGTAGTTCCACTGAACAAGATGGAGTAGTTGAAGCCAGCGGTTCTCAAACCTCTCCTGGGGACCCCTAGCCAAGTATCCGAGAACTAGCACACCTGAATCAACTTGTCAATAAATCATTGATTCCTTTCCTGCTTCAATCAGACAACACATGATTCCACTTGTAATTCCACTAACGCTTGGAAAAATTGAGACAAATATTTGGGTTGGGCTCAGTAAGTTGATAACCCCAAGACTCAATTACACTGTGCAGTTTAAGGGCCCTATCTTACACCCAGCGCAATTGACATTTTACACTAACGCATGTATCATTCCTATCTTGATTCTGATGTTTAGGGGACTTTTCCCTCCACAGACGCACGTCAGTAAATTAGGGAATGAACTTGCGTTCGTTGGGCAGTTCAGCGAAAAGAAGAGGCGTGTTCCGGCGCAAACGTTCCCTGGTGCTATCTTGCAGTTCCCGAAAACAATTCTGCCACTGACCAGGAAAAACCTGGTCAAAAGTCAGTGGCGTGTTATTCAGATACTATTTTAACGGCGAATGCTTGGCCATAATGTAGCGTGTGCACAACGCGCATACACTTTCCTCCTCTCATCTATACAAATGCAGCAGTTCCTATTATTGCAATACATAATTAGAAGGAAATCATTGTGGTGTCCAAAGATGTGTATACTAGATGTATGCCTATTTTTTTCACATTTACCCAAATTATTCAGAATGAATTATTTGCACTGATATACATCAAGGGTACAACGCTATCCATTAAAGACATGGCTGAGGATGACACCATTTGATGCCAGCAACAGTACGTGAAATGCGAAAACACACACAAACACGCAGTGTAGCCTAATTGAACAAACATTCGGCACACTGAAATAGTGCGTCCAGTGTTTGGATAGGACAGGAGGCACACTATTCAAGTCTCAAGGAAACGTGATAATGAAATGCATGTGCCATTGCTTGCCACTTAACACAAATTTCCCAGCAGCAGAACAGGAGAGGAGAGTTTATTTGACAGAAGAGTGAGTTAAGCAAAGTAACCTCGCTGTAATTTTAGACTACATTGCAAAAATATTACCATGCATTCAAACCTCGTGATTCAGGGAGAGTGAGCCCAAAACATCGGAAAGTATGTCTTTTGACATTTCTTTATTTACATTTTGTAAAAAAGAAAAATCAATAGCAATCCGCCGTTATAATAGAAATCCGCCATGGAACAAGCGCGCCTGCCCTTAAAGGCAATGTGAGATGACGCTCTGATTGGTTTATTGCGCGTTACGCCCAAACCACACCTATGATTAATGAAGCTACTTCAGACCTTCACATTTTAGATTTGCATCGGGCACAAGAGTCATTTATCCCACCGGTAAAATAGCTAGAGTGCCCGGGACCCTCCAACAATGTCACTTGCGTTTCGCGTTTGATACTTGTTTCAGATTGTTAAAATAGGGCCCTAAAACTTTATAAAATTAGGGACAATATGCTCATTCATCCTCCGCTTGGCGAATTTGTAACTATCACAGGCCTCTGAAACTTTTATTTATTTATTTAAATGATAGAACTATAGGATAAGTAGGCTAGGGAGACGGGCATGTAGGGGAAGACAGAGAGGAAGGGCAGAAACAGTGGCCAAGCTGGGGCTCAAACCCCCATCGCAGAGTATGTGTGGTTCTTATTAGGGCTGCACGATTATGGCCAAAATGATGACACAATTATTTCTATACGTATTTAAAATCCCAGCTATTTTTCACTTTTGTTTGTGCAAAATGATGTCCTACATCATTGCAGAGTTGTTATTTTGTCATTTTCTCTTCCTACTTCCTGTCTGTCATGTGTTTAGTAAAAATAAACGACTGTCTAAAAAACATGATCGATTTTGAGGCTCCAGTGTCAGGCTGCTTCCGTTGCAGGCTCCAGTGTCAGACTGCCTAGTGTCAGGACCGGAAATAACACACTTTTTGTGCGTAGTTAATTTGATCTGATCCTTACCCAAACCCTTACCCTAACCTTAACCACTCAGAAACCTTGCTGTTAACTCCATGTAACATCTGTTATGTCTACGCTATTTACTGTTCTCGCTGTAATTTTGGAAGTCGACGTATCTTGAAGTGTCGTGACTAAAAGTGGGCATAACTTGAAGGGGCGTAACTTGTAGTCTTGCAGGCTACAGACAGATACTATTGAAAACGTTTGTTATTTCCGGTCCTGACACTGGAGGCAGCAACGAAAGCAGCCTGACACTGGAGGTCAGCAGACAGACCCTCTTGGGCACCATAGCACCGGCTCTGTTTAACCCACAGGGATGATCTATCACTCATTCTTTCCGTCAGATCTTCCCCCTTCCAAGAGTACCAAGATTTAGTTGCTAGCATATACGGTTCGCAAGATAATTGGTCTTTGGAGGGTTTTAATATCGCTCGTGATAAAATTTGATTAATTGTGCAGCCCTAGTTCTTATATTTGTTACCTGATCTGAGTTGGTAAACAACTATCTGTCTCCTTTTAGCTGAAACCTCTTTGTTTTTACCCATGGCGATTACAGTATCTCACAAAAGTGAGTACACCCCTCACATTTTTGTAAATATTTAATTATAACTTTTCATGTGACAACACTGAAGAAATGACACTTTGCTACAATGTAAATTAGTGAGTGTACAGCTTATATAACAGTGTAAATTTGCTGTCCACTCATATTAACTTAACACACAGCCGTTAAGGTCTAAACTGCTAGCAACAGAAGTGAGTACACCCCTGAATGAAAATGTCCAAATTGGGCCCAATTAGCCATTTTTCCTTCCTGGTGTCATGTGACTCGTTAGTGTTACAAGGTCTCAGGTGTGAATGGGGAGCAGGTGTGTTCAATTTGGTGTTATCGCTCTCACACTCCCTCATACTGGTCACTGGAAGCAACGTGGCACCTCATGGCAAAGAACTCTCTGAGGTGGCCAAGACCAAACAGCAGTTTAACAGGACAGGTTCCACTCAGAACAGGTTTCGCCATGGTCGACCAAAGAAATTGAGTGCATGTACTCAGCGTCATATCCAGACGTTGTTTTTGGGAAATAGACATACAGATGCTTTCAGCATTGCTGCGAGGTTGAAGAGGTGGGGGGTCAGCCTGTCAGTGCTCTGTTTGAGAATATGTATTTCTCCCCCTTGTGTTTGAAATCATAATATGACCCATTTGTTTGTATTTTTTTGTATTCACATTTGCTCAATTTCCTGAAGTGCCAGTTCCAAAAGCAATCCATTAACACATTAAGTCTTGAAAGCATTCAGCTGCATGATACACAGCAAATCAAGTTCAAGTTTCATTTATTTGTCACATGTAGTGTCCAGCTGATGTCGAGACGCAGATGTAATTGCATGCACAGTGAATATCCTTAAAATTTTGCAAACCCAGTGTCACAGGTATGCTGAATAATGGAAACCAGTGCAGGGAGTGCAGTTCTTCAGTTTATTTCGGAATGCTTGAAAACAAGGAAAGTTTTATATATATATATATACATATATACATACATATAATATACCATTACTCTCAGTATCTAGTCGGTACCAGTCGGGATGAGATGTTACATCGCATACATAACTTTAAAATCTGGTCAGAGCTATTACTTACTGCTCCTTAATGTAGTGCCTCACGTAAACTCAGCATCTGTACTACATATATATTTAAATCTTGTCAGCACGAAGACTCATAGCATAGTAAAGTAATGCCAAAACGGGAGAGTAGGAGTAAAAGCTTTTGTAGGATAACCAAGTGTTTAAATAGCTTAATTTATTACTAACCACCTACTGTTGTGCAGACCTAATCACCTTTAATCAACTTTGATCTTATCCGTAATCGGATATACCCAAGAAAAACACAACACATAACACTGAGTGTCCAGAAGGTGGTGCCAACATCCCATAAATAAACTCAAATATTAATTAATACATAAATCAAACACAATACATTTATAAATGTCATGACACCCAGGCTCATTCTTTTGAGAACAACCTAGGCAATCAAACATTTTGAAATTAACATTATTTTTTAAACACAAACATGACTTTGTGGCAGTATTGTGGCCAGCTTTAGAACTTCACGATTGCTGAAAGATGAGTGCTCTTTCGCACCGTTTGTATGACTGTTCTGATGTAACGTTCTTTAGTTGAAACTGTGATTTGAAAACCGGAACAACGCAAAATAGATGCTATATCGAGCCAACTTAACACACCACCAGCCCTGTGATATAGTTAGCTATTCAACAAAGCTTGCAACGACAGTCTGTCACCAATTCATTATATTACAATTACACAACATGATATGCAATGACAAAAATAAAACACAGCTAATTGTACTGGAGGTGGATATCAATTAGAAATGGCATATTAGGGGGGTCCTCGTGACATAGTGTGCTAAGTCGCACAATAGTCTACATCTGTCTATGTTGGTAGTCATGAGTTCAAGCCTGACTATGGTTTCACTGACTTTCCCAGAAGTATAGTTGCTGAACGTAATCATCCCGTACATGATTCGACTAAGGGCTTCCATGTTGGATTCACAGTGCAAAAAGAATCGACGGCTGGTTGGATGAACCATCTGTGCGCCCTTTGATATCCAACAGATCTCTCCAAGCAGTTGCGGAGCTGCCAACAAGGCAGGAATAGAGGGGAATTGGGTGGGAGGAAAAATGGGGAAAAAATCACAAAAAAAGAAATAGCATATTATGCAAAGAACAAAAGTCATCGAAATACAGTGGGGCCAGATGGCTAAACAGATTAGCTCACCACCAGTCTGACGAAGGTAGTGAGAAGGAAATCTCCGGGCATGATGTACTGTAGATGTTACTGATTATGGTAGATGCGTAGTAATGAAGTAGTACATAGTGTTTTATTATTATTATTATTATTATTAATAATAATAATAATAATAATAATAATAATAATTATTATTATTATTATTATTATTATTATTATTATTATTATTATTATTACTATTATTATTACTATTGTCATTACTATTTTAAAATTCTTATATTGTTGTAATTCTTGTTTATAAGCCCACTGCATAGAATCGCCGAGCCATGTCAAAAAGAATTTCTCTGCATAGGATGATGTATGTTATTCAATGCATATGATAAATAAACAACTTTGACTTTGACTTTGAAAACTAGCTTGCTACTGTAGTCTGTCACTAATTCATTATATTATTAACGCAATTATAGATCATATTAAGAAATATTAAAACATATTCAGCTTACTTGATCTGTAGCCGCATTACAAGTCGAAACATCATATATTTGCCCGTATTTTAAGCATGCTTCTGGGAAAAAGCATTACATAATACTAGTTAATTTCAGTCCTCTTTGACCACCTCAAACAAGGATGAAATAGAAGTAAGGTGTCCCTGGATCCCCATTTGCAGATCGATTAAACAGGCGTGAGTGACAGCCTCTGTGAAGTCCCTATCCAAATCCCCCAGCCTTCCTCAACGTGTGTTCGGTAATGTGTGCCAGTTTGTGTGAGTGTGTGTGAGTGTGAGGTGCAGGTGTGCTGCAGCTAGGAAATGCTATCAGCGATGAGTCAATATTGAACCAGGCACAGCAGCACAGAGAGCCTAAAAACTGACCACACAAACACAATGCACATATCACTGTCATACACAGCATAGGGCTTTATGCCCCCATACTCAACTCTGGACCTTGAAGCCAGTTCCACTACATTTTATCAATGCAAACCTGTAGTCTGCAACTTATTTACACTTGGTACGCCAGGTGAGTTTAATTACTGATGAGAACAGAAAACCAGCAGGCTACGGGCCCCGTAGGGTAAGCGTTGAATACCCCTGCTTTATACTATACAGTACATACAGTAGCTATAATAGATCATTTTCGTGTAAAGAAATGCCTCACAGTGGAGCAATAAAACATGGGTTGTGCTTTGCATTCCTGACTAGTCTATCAGCAGTTTCGAGATTGTTCTTGGTCTTCCAAATCTAGACTTCAACAGTTCCAATTGACCTTTATTTTTTACACTTCTGATAGTGAAAGTTGCAGGCAGTAAGTATTATCTTCACTTTCTGCTCCTCGATCAGCTGCTGAGATTGTTTTTGGTCTTCCGGATCTTTTCTTTCATTGTTTTTCTACACCTGTTTTTCTCCTGTCCCAACTTGTCATGTCCCTGATTGAACTTGTGTTATCGGCAATGCCTCAGCAGGTGCAGGACGGTCAAAGGTCAATCACATTCTGTCTCCAAGCTTGGGTCGCCAAAGCCGTCCGATTGCCATCACACTGTTCGTTACCCATAGATTCCTTAAAGGTAAAATATGTTGTTTTTTTACGCTAGGGGTCTCTCAATCAAAACAATAACAAAAGACATATACTTTTGTATATTATTTATATAAATATATATTTGTTGTGTACTTACATTATCCTAAATGTTTCCACCAACTTTCAAAACCAGAGAAATTTGTAATGTAATTCGAACTCTAGTTGCTTGAAGTTATAGGGAACTGCCAAACATAATGTGAATAAAGCTATAATATATTTAACAATAGATTACCACACTTGTTTTCAATCGATTAACCTGGTTAAATAAATGTGAAATTTGAAACTTCTGAAACTTGTCCGTAAATATTTTTTCCCGCCGGAGACGCTTCATCAGCTGGTTGACATTGACGACGACAACAAATCCCATGATCTTACACTACATACTGACATCATCCAAGAACATACTTTGTTATTGTTTTGATTCAGAGACCCCTAGCAGCCAAAAACTACATATTGTACATTTAAGTTGATACCTGTGTGGGACATTTGTGAACTATACAACTGCTACAATTTCACAGGTGCCTGACCTTCAAACTAGTACCTTGTTACCTTGAGGCCCAACATTGCCAAAAAGCCCCAGGACAAGGCAGGACAAATTGGCACAGTACTGCCAGGGATATGGTATAGTTAATGTTAGAGGTGGGTAAAAGTAAGAGTAAGAGTAATTTTCTGGGTTCGGCTGGGTTCACAAATTTTGGGAAGTTCCTCATTAAGACCAAAATGAAAAAGTAAAGGAAGTTCATAGTCAAAGTCAAAGTTGTTTATTTGTCATATGCATCGAATGACATCACATCATCCTATGCAGAGAAATTCTTGTGACATGGCTCGACACATCTACACAGTGGGCTTAAAAAAATTATATACAATATAAAGAAATTTTAAAACAATAATAATAGTAATAATAGCAATATACTATGTACTGGACAGTGATCTGGAGTGTACACAGCAGAAGTAATGAATAATATAAATATGGCATGGAAATTCCTTTTTAAAGGTGCATTAAATGAGTGGATAAAGTGACCAGAGAATGACAGGGACTCAATAAGTGATTTGTAATCAATGTTCCATGTTAAGCAGCCGAATGGCCTGCGGAAAGAAACTGTTTTTCAGTCTGGTAGTCCGTGATTTGATGCTCCGGTAACGTCTACCAGATGGCAGCAGTGAGAATAGGGCACGGCCTGGATGACTGTGGTCTTTTAAGATGTTCTGAGTTTTCCTCAGGCATTGCTTGTGGTAGATGCCTTGCACGGAGGGGAGACAACAGCCTATGATGCGCTCCGCTGACTTCACCACCCTCTGAAGGGCCTTGCGATCAGCAGCGGAGCAGCTGCCGTACCAGGCTGTAATGCAACCAGAAAGGATGCTTTCAATAGTGCACCTGTAGAAGTTTATTAAAATCC
>JACXGM010015667.1:0-21286 GCA_016801145.1 Umbra pygmaea
GTTGGTGTGGACATTACGTGTGTGAAAATGAAAGTGAAACCAAACATCGACACAGGTTTATGAAACAAACTAGTTTCATCGTATCGTTTAGTGTGGACTTTGCACCCCAGTGAACTTGTACGCAAAGCTGGTGCACCCGGCAGCTGTTGTTGATCTGTTCTGTATGCTGTTTAGACATTAAAACAAATCCGTGGAAAAATTTTTTTGTATATTTAACGGGTTACAGACACTCGTCAATTACATTTTTTATTTAAAGCCAATTGAATCTTATAATCTTATCAGTTAACGGTTAATAATCGGTTAACAAGTTCCGGTTGTCGGTCAGGAAAATTACCCGAAATGAGCATCCCTAGATCAGGCACATTTGGGCAATATTGGGTGTCAGTTAACCCTGGTGTCATGGCCAAATTCCCAACTAGGCCTCACTTCAATCATGTCTACCTAATAATCCCCCTCCTTCCTAATTGGCATATATAAGTACTCACCTCTCCACCTAATAGCTGATGTGTTGTGAGCGTTCCCACTGAGCAAAATATTTTAAAAGATGTCTTTCAACGTCTATTCGACCTGGGTTCTGGCGCAAAATGCCTGCCGTGCATCACCCAAATGGGTGCTACACATTGGTGATGGATGAGTTGGGCTTTCCCGCCCCCTCTGTGTTAACGCTTTGGGTACTTTGAAAAGCACTATATAAGTTGAATTAATTATTATTAATTAATTATGCTTTTTAAAACCTGGGGACCCCAAGACGCCACCAAGGCCTTTAGGGATTTTGTTGCTTCTCTCTCCATCCTCCTCCCTATCCTGGGGGGCAAAATGCATTTGCCTTTCAACTGTTCCATATCTTTTGAATTTTTTAATAATTCCCCTGACAGTGCTCAGTGCTATATACAATCGTTTGTGGATCTTTTTGTAGCCATTACCAGATTTATGAAGGTCTACGACCATCTGTCTCTTTTGAACTGCCAGTTCTTTTGTTTCCTTCATGGTGTTGGATGACAAAGAGATATTGCAAAGCGTGTTACCTAATTTTTATACCATAGTGGAAGAGGAAGTGATGTAATGACTTAATATGTTTCCTTAAGACTTTGAAAAAGTGGAATTTAATTCCTGGTTTAATTTTGGTAATGTTAATTACAATATTATTTAAGGGTGCCAGTGATTGTGAAACCTTGATTTGAAGGACATAGATTTTTTTATTTAATCAATGAATGCTTTTGGTTGGTACCATTGACACATCAGTAAAGTAAAGTATTTCTCAAATGTTGGTATTTTTTGTATTTCTCTATAATTGTATTGTTTATATTTTTAACAGTATTGTTTGTGCATTGCCATTCAGAGATGCCAGTGATTTTGGCCTGTGTATATAAATTGCCAAAAATAAAAACATGACCATACATAGAACTATGTTGTCAAATAACATTCTTTTAGAGTAGCAGATGAGAAGGGCAACAATAAAAGAAACAACCTGATAAAACATCCAATATAGAAAATCCTCATTACAGGGCCATCTGATGGTGAATGTGTTACATCAAGCAATGTAAGTGGAGCCATATGGAGCCATACAAATGATTTGAGTAGGCTGAATAGTTCCATGGCATTTATCAAAACTGCCATTAATACAGAAAGGATGAGTGTTTCAAAAGGCGCTCTCCCAAAATTACCAAATTACGAAGTGCATAAGCGACAAGAAACTATAGAAAACTCCAATCCTACAAAAAGGGAGCAACAGTGTTACCATTCCTCTGGTGGCAGGATATTTTCTCCATAGAAGATAAAATATTTGTCAAATAAAAGCACACACTAGACACATCGCAATATACGGTACACTAAAGCGTTTCCAAAACCAACCAAATGCAATATTTATGGTGTTCTTAAGCAAATAAAATGAGAAATTTGCTAAAAATCATCAGGTAAAACCTGCTCTTGATTACAATCTACTCACTTACAAGGAATTATACACCTTGCAATGCATGGACCTTTGCGCCATAATGCAGGGTTATCCATCATGCTCCCAGTCTCAAAGAAATCAGGCAAAAAATATGGACAGCTAAGTGTGTCACAGTCCCACGGTATGTTTTAAAACACAAGAAAAAGAAAAATAGATGAAAAACAAAAATACATGAAAAATGTGTCCCACCAATGTTACTCAGCGTACATGTACATTGGACTGAGCATAACCATAGCCAAACACCAGCATGACATTTCACCAGATCAGTAGACTAAACAAAACGAAAATGAAATAGTCCCCGGGTTGGACACTTAGGGCCAGCCAACCTAGTGAACTAGCTGAATTGGCAAAAAGAATAAAGAGCAGCCTGACATCACCCTCACACATTTTCAAAGTGTTGGGTGAACCATTGCTAAGTGTCCTCATGGGAATCGAACTGTGTCTTCTTCCCGGCAAGTTCATCATGGAGGCCTGCGGGGTAGTAAAGTGAAAATGTCAACACCTGAGCTGAAATCAGGGAATATAAATACTTTCCTCCCCCAGTAGACCACCTGCTCTATGCTCTTCCGCTGCAACACAGCCTCCTTGTCACAAAAGTAATGGGACCGTGTTATGAAGACACGTGACGTGGGGCCATCACCTCTGCCCGTTGGATGCCTACCAATTCGGTGACCCCAGTTTAGTTTTGGGGTGACTTAAAAACATAGGGAAGGATCTCCACGAAGAACCCAGACAGAAATCCAACAGATTCACTCCCCTCAGAACCCTCTGGAAAGCCGACTGCCTTGAGGTAGCAGCACCTCCTTAGAGACTCTAGGTCATCTGTCTTATCAGCCAGCCGACAGTTTTCGATTTCCAACTAGGTAACAATCCGGTCGATGTAGTCGGTCAAGTCGTGCTTGAATCTTTCGATTTGGCGAGCATGCTCGTCAACATCAAGGACTGCAGAGAAGGGGGCAAGACTTGCATCAATAGCTGTTTCTATTTGGACAGCGAGAAGAGCCATAATATCCATGATTAAAGGGTCTCGAATGGAACTGCAGCTCCGCCAGTGTAACCAGATGAGATTCTGTGGTAGCAGGTGCGAGGCCAGAATCTTCTGGTCAGTCAAAGCAGAAGGCTTTGAAGAAGAAGACTGCTGAAATGAAAAAAAAAGGTATGATTTATTTATTTATTTATTTTATATGCATTTGAAAGAAAAAGGTACCTAGTAAATAAAATGTGCAATGGTAGATTTTAGAATGTTATATGAAAAGTTTGCTAAAGCGCAGGAGCCTCGTCCACGTGTGACCACTCTGCTCACATGCTCAAATCGGAACTATTGAATACAACATTTCATTTCCAACCTCTAACGAATAGGAAGTACAGTTCATATTGGTGGGAACTAATACTGGGGGACAATTACTTGTGATATATTTTTCGTTTTTGTCAGTTTTTTTATTACTATGTGCAAGATTGTTCCACTGAGTATAAATTTGTATCAACATTTTATGAATTTACAGGTAGAAACTGAAAATTGAATACTGAATTGCTGACACCTAATTTATACTAAATACTACAATCATAAAATATTTGTTTCTGTTCTAATTGTGTTTGTGGCATGTTTTTACTAGCAAGAAAACCCCAGACATGTTGTGGATTGTCGGCAATAGAGGTTTTACAGAGAGATTTCAGAGGGGAATTCAGCAGGACCTCCGTGACCAGAAAGCATCAGTCACTGCAGCTTAGGATCACCCTTCCCCCAGAAAACCTTGGCTTTGCTAAAACCCTGTTCAAAATGATAGACAACCAGGAAGCATCACAATCCCCGGTACCCCCACACACTGTGTGCTGCCCCAATCCCATTTACCGTGAACGGCAACAATGAGAGAGATAAAGTGCGCACGTGTGCTACGTGCACGCCCGTGCGCATGTGTGGGTGGCGTTCATACGTGGTTCCTCTCCTGACAATCATTAATTTAGACTTGGTGAAGTTTCCCAGCAGGTTATTTATATCTACCGCTTGCCAATGTTTTTGTGTTGTTTTTGTCTCCAGACAGAAAAACCCAAGGGAGGTTTTTGTTTGTGTGCCTGTTCCGTGTGTGTTCGGTCTGTGCCCTTGTTTTTCAAATTGCGAGCTGTCCATGAACAACTCATGTCCCTGCTTTGAGGTGAACAGTCAAAGAAACAAACACTAAGCAGGACATCTGCTCGATGTAGGGGAAGGATACACATGATACATGGATATATATAAACTGAGTATATATGGCCCATGAATTATGAAATATATCGGGAGGCTCAGAGTGAAAAAGAGAGCAAAGGAGATTGCGAAACAAAGATGAAAAGACTGAGGGAAGGAAGTGTTTTCCTCTGAGTCAGCGTCTCCTGGGTCCAGGCATTGAATCTGACAGTTAAGACACTCGTTTACTCGTACATATGCCAGGATGGGTTTTGTAGTTAGGTCACGTAAGATATTAGCTACATAGAAAATATAATAGACAAAGAAGTGGAATCTGCCAATCAGTATTACAATCACTATTGTGGTTCATATAGTGTGTTCAGGTTGTCATGGCTCCAGATCTATGCTAATGTTAATACACAGGTCAATATTTTCAAGTCAACAATGAGTTTTTCTTTAGCTAATTCCCAAATAGCTGCATGTCCAAAGCTTTCACTCTTTAAACAAAGTGCTTTCAAACCCAAAAACTAGTAGAAACTGAGTTGAAGCCCATTTACAGGAAAAAAGTCCATACCTTGGCTTGAGTATTGAAACACACCATACCTACCTAGGATGTCTATGAACGAGGGCATGGTAATGTTGTAACACAGGTGTTGTGGGACTGCTTAGAAAATGGTGGCCATCTCTATTTTGGTGTTTTGTGTTAGATGACTTATATTTTATTTCCTCTCTCTAAAGCTTTTAAACATTTTTTTATTTTATACCATGTCCAGGGCAGGATTATATAAGTTATTTTAAAGTATTTCACTGTTTAGTATTGATCTCTGAACACCATTGATCATCAATTGCGTTACTGGTCGGTATTGTTGAGCTTGCTATCTGACTATATCAGTAAAAGTTAAATCTAAAATGGGTGATCAATCTCATGGTCTGTAATAGGTTTTGATTTCCTTCTGATGGTTTGTTTTTCCATCAATCCTCATAAGAAAGCTGCCTAATATTAATATTAACAAATACTTTTGCTTCAGACTTGTACAGTACGCAACATAATTTAGAGTAATCATAGTCTGAGCCTTTTTAATAGGCTATATGCAGAGCTCCACTACTTCCTGAACTTAAGGCAGCTCCTTTGTTTCCTGTCTTACATTATTGGACGAACTGATTAATCCACTTGTGTTTGACCATTGTGACACACGTGGATTAATCAGTTTGTCCAATAATAAAAGACAGGAAATAAAAGAGCAGCCTTAAGTTCAGGAAGTATTGGAGCTGTGCTTAGAGCCTATTACCCTAAACAAGAGAAAAGCCAAGAAGGCCAAACCACACTCTCAATTTGTTAAATTTCTTAATTCTTTGAATGTACTTATCCTCATAGCGAATACTAATATTGAACAATAATAAGTTCCAATTAAATCCTACTTTCAACCCTGAGGTTATAAAAGAATTCACCACTGTTGACTAAAATGTATAATACCATATTTCGTGTTAGGATGACATTCACAAAACCCCACAAATGTTTTTCAACATTCATAAAAAACGGCTTTTGGACTTTTGGTGTTTCAGAGTACCTAAAACACTTGCTGTTGCTATGCAAGAATCAAGTTTAACTGTGAAACTGCCTCTAAACACCAGTCCTCCGCTTAGGTCCACTGCTTTTTCATGGTTTCAGTACGCAAGCCTGGTGTTTCATGTCTTTTTAATTTTGTATGTTCTATAAAGGGAATGGGCTGCTGATGTTTGATTTGATTAGCGGTAGATGTGTTCCAGCACAGTGTAGCAGGCTACGACTCTTCAAATACAACTTAGATTCTGCTACTCTGACGCCAACAGTCCATTGCTCTGATTGAACCTGCTGTTCAGACGCATGACGCATTTCCACCTTAGCTACCAAGAGAGAAAAGCACTATCGTCCTCCTTACAATCTCTCCACTCCGCTCAATCTTCCCTGTCTCACATGGGCACTTGACACAGACAATAAACACTAGCTATTGTTCTGGACAAACTGATATTCCCTACATTTGTTCCTTGAGAAACAGAGGACAAGCATTGACTAGTAAAATGATTACATCGCTAGACACACTGTACGCTGTTTGTCTGTGTGTGTGTGTGCATGAGTGCGTAGACAGTTCAGGTAGCTGTGTTAGTGTTGGATCGATGCAGTGTCTGTCTATTCTCCATTGGTTTAGATTGAGGCTCAGGTGTGGACCACGCCCTTCCATCTCCCAGCTGCTCCCGTTGTCTCTAAGGGATCTCCAAGGCTCCTGATTGGTTAACGCGGCGCGAACAGACGCCAAAGATTTTTCACACGCGAATTTGTATGAAGGCACAGAAGCACCAAATGAAATCACTCACGCATAACGCCTGTATCACACCTTTCGCGTGAACTGGATGCGCGAACAAGGCTAAATTGTGTCTAGCGCACCGCTGAACCTCCAGACGCGCATAAATGCGTTTTTACATTGACTTTTACATGGGCATGTGTTTTTTATGTAGGCCGTCAGTGGTGAGGCCCAGGGCATAGAGAGGACGCACGATTGGATCTGTCAGTCATGCTTGAACCACTACGCCAACGGAGCTAATAAGGCGTGTGAGGCTAGTCCCGTCACTTACGTGGGCTGACAATAAGGCATGATGTTGCGATAATACCCTTGATAGGCAAAGACACCCTGTGAAGATACAGAATCAGTAAAAAGTGACGGAATTGGCTGTTGTCAGCCTGCTGTTGAGGATGCTGGGTAAATAGACTCCGTTCCAAGCTGAACCATGGAAAATAACACTGCCGCTAGGAAACACACTTAATGGGATTAGGTTTATGACTTTCCATGTGTGAGTGCTAATGTTCTATTGGGCTGTTGGGTTTTTTATGAAATGGGGTCACATGGATTCCATTGTCAGATCTCCAGACAGCCAAGGCTCCCATGAAGCGCACTTGGCAAGAACATGGTGCTTGAATTGTCAGGGTTGTGGGTTTGACACCCAGGGTGGCTAGTGTGAAATTTCTATGTATTAACAACTGTAAATTAACCCAGATGAGATAGGTTGACGCAGTTCTGCTCCATCAAGAACACACTGTTTATGGAATATTACTAGTCTTTTCTCTTAGAGTAACAAGAGTCCGTTATTGTCTGTTTTATGTTATTAACATTTATAACTAGTATTGATGAACACTTGTTTATGATTGACAAAGTAAGTTCTAGAAAGTGCCTTAATTCCTAATAGACCGTTGGATGTGTTCGGGGCAGATGTACGGGATACATCTAATCACAACGTAAAATGGCACAAAACAACAACATTTATTAATAATCCTGCTTTTACCACATTTGCCTTGTTCAGTTGCAGACTATTTTCATGATAGGTATTGTAGTAGATCTTCCTATCCAGAGTGACTTTCAATAGAAAGTGCACACATCTCTGCACTTTTTCCAACTGGATACACAGTGAAATGTCCAAAAATGTCCAAAAAATCATGTCCAAAATCACTGCCCTGCTGTTGCAAACATCATGCAGGTAGTATACAAAGAGTGCATCCGGAAAGTATTCACAGCGCTTCGCTTTTTCCACATTTTGTTATGTTACATCCTTATTCTGAAATGGATTAAATTAATTATTTCCCTCAAAAATCTACCAACAATTTCCCATAACGACAATGTGAAGGAAGTGTGTTTGAAATCTTAGAAAATATATTTAAAATATAGAAATGAAAAAAGCACATGTACACATGTATTCACAGCCTCAATACTTTGTTGAAGCACCTTTGGCAGCAACAGATTTTTGGAAAATTACAATCTTTGTTTCATCAGACCAGAGAATTTTGTTTCTCATGCTCTGAGAGTCCTCCAGGTGGGCTCTCATGTGCCTTTTACTGAGAAGTGGCTTCTGTCTGGCCATTTACCATACAGGCCTGATTGGTGGAGTGCTGCAGAGATGGTTGTTCTTCTGGAAGGTTCTCCTCTCTCCACAGAGAAACGCTGGAGCTCTGTCAGAGTGACGATCGGGTTCTTGGTCACCTCCCTGACTAAAGCCCTTCTCCCCCGATCGCTCAGTTTGGCCAGGCAGCCAGCTCTAAGAACAGTCCTGGTGGTCCCAAACTTCCATTTACGGATGATGGAGGCCACTGTGCTCATTGGGACCTTCAATGCTGCAGATATTTTTCTGTACCTTTCGTCAGATCTGTGCCTCGATACAATCCTGTCTCGGAGGTCTACAGAGAATTCCTTGGACTTCATGGCTTGGGTTGTGCTTTGACATGCACTGGTAACTGTGGGACCTTATATAGACAGGTGTGTGCCTTTCCAAATAATGTCCAATCAACTGAATTTACCACAGGTGGACTCCAATCAGGTTGTGGAAACTTCTCAAGAATGATCAGTGGAAAGAGAATGCACCTAAGCTCAATTTTGAGTGTCAGTGTGCAAAGGTTGTGAATACTTATGTACATGTGCTTTTTTCCTTTTTTATTTCTAATAAATTTGCTAAGATTTCAAACGCACTTCTTTCACATCTTCATTATGGGGTATTGATTGTAGAATTTTAAGGGAAATAATCAATATAATCAATTTTGGAATGATGGTGGAAAAAGTGAAGCGCTGTGAAAAATTTCCGGATGCACTGTATAATCTACAGGTATAATCTACAGGTTGTCTACAGGTTGTCTACAGGTTGTTTACAGGCAGTCTACAGGCAGTATAAAGGCAGTCTACGGGTTGTCTACAGGTAGTCTACATGGGTTTTGAATGTCCTCCTCATGCTGTCCTTCTCCTCTGCAGCTCCAGCGTCTGAAGCGCTCCTTGTCCTTCAAGACCCTGATGCGTAGCAAGAGTGTGGAGAACTTCTTCCAGAGGTCCAACAGCGACGCCCGTCTACCCGTCGACTTCATCGCTGACCCCCCGCCCGCCTCTCCGCCCCTGCTCTCAGGCTCTTCCCCTGCCTCTGACCGCTCACCGTCCCTCTCCCCCTCCCTCAGCCCCAACCCCTCCCTCTGCTCCCACTCCCCGTCCCAATGCCCCTCCCCCTCCCTGTCTTCCAAGGCCCCGCCCCCAGCGCGGCCCTTGCTGCAGGTGAACCACTGCTTCCTGGAGCACGTATTCCGCAAGCCCACCCACTGTCAGCTTTGCAAGCACCTGATCGTGGGTAAGGTTCCTACTTAACCCCCTGGCCTCTGGACCTCCTCCAGCCTGTTTATACCTCAGTGTGTAGAGTTTGTTGCTTCATTCGGAACCAGAATCGGCCTTTGATCTCAAAGTAATGTTAGACTTTTTTTTTTCCTATTCGGCAGAAACAGCTGAGAAATGTAAAAAAATATAGGGAATATACAGAGAGATCTGTGGGCCATATTCAAACCTATACGTTGCATCAGTACACGTTCACAGACCTCTATGGGCCCACGTAGACCACTCACATATCCTGACATTACGAAGCCACACCCAAGTTATCTTTATCTCTCAACCTGAAATTGCCTTCTGATTTCCATTATTACATTGCAAGGAGATTGCCACTATCCATTACAATGCAACCCACTTGACTTTAAAGTGAACAGACTTCAAAGGCAGCACTTGACTAGGTAGCTAATTACTGGAATAATTTGTTGAAATCACTCACATAATTTAATTCCTATTCAATTGGGATAACAATGAAATATGGATGGCAGAGGGAGGCAAGCATTTGGTGCACTGTAATTGGAATTCATACGGGAGTATAGCAGAGGTTCCATGTAAATGGTATTAACACTCAAGTCGTGTGTATCCTTGGTTTTCTAGTTCAGTCGGTGAATTCACATGCCCTTCAGTTGATATGCTGCTGTATGTGTAGAGGTCACAGAACATTCTTCCATCATTTTCCTCTTTTCTAAATCTACTTCCTGTCACCGTGATTAATTGCAGAAGCTATTTTACCTCCCAACTCTTTTTTTGGGGGTTGTTCTAGTGCTTGCATTTGCCCTGCTTACATCGTCGTTTTGTCTACAGTACACCAGCTGTATGATGGCCTACATAATCACTCTTAGTTTGTCCTATTCTCTCTCTTGCTGTCTCTCTCCCAGTCTTGCTATCTCTTTTCATTTTCCCGCCCTCTCCTCTTGTCTCTCCCAGTCTGCCTTCCATTCTCTTTATCCCAGTTTTTCCCAAGATCTCTCTGTAAGTCACATTACATTTAGGGCTCATTGAACCTATTAAACTGTATTCCTAAGGTAGATTCTGCATGTTTTGTGAATCTGAATATGTTAATTTGGTTTAAGAGAGGTTGGTGTAATTAGAAGCTTACACAAGGTATTTGAGTGATGGATATGGGAGAGAAAAAAGTGTGCGTCATGCTGAACTCGTTAAACTCATAGGGCCAGTTTTGCGGACACAGATTAAGCCTAGTCCTGGACTATATAATGTTAAATGGAACTCTCCATTGATCTTGCGTTTTTAGTCCAAGACTAGGCCTAATCGTTGTCCATGAAACCGGCCCATAGCATCTAAAATCAAGGGTTGATAAAATGGCAAATGATTGGCCATAGTTAGTGACAACTTGTTACATAACAAAACTGTTTTTATTGACAGCTATTTAGATATAATGATATAGCTAATTCATCGTAACAATACACTGTTCTTAGAAGGACTGCACGGTTTTAGCTTTACAGCTAGGGCTGCCATATAAAACTGAGCTTGAGCAAATAGAAGATTTGAATTCATGTTTGTCTGGTTTAGTCTTTCCAGGTTTTTGACGTGGATTGTTAATCTTTGAGCTAATCTATCATTTTGGCGTCAGTGAATAAGTCGATCTACACTGGAAGTAGATCGTTGGGATGACATAAAAATTACGCAGCTGGATATCATTACTCTCTCGTTCTTCACCATACAAAACAAAATCATTGATGCACGGCTAAACAAATTATTTGAGAAGAGGGACAAAGAACGTGTCTCTAGTTAGGCTTGTTATATTGACAATGCCTCAGGAGAATTTATGTGAATGAAAGGCAAATCCATCCGAACCCAAATGCCTCCAGCCGGTTATGAATCTCTCCATGTTGAGAGTGATCGTTAATGATTCTCTACTCAAACAGCAGGCACATCCAGATCGTTAATGATTCTCTACTCAAACAGCAGGCACATCCAGATCGTTAATGATTCTCTACTCAAACAGCAGGCACATCCAGATCGTTAATGATTCTCTACTCAAACAGCAGGCACATCCAGATCGTTAATGATTCTCTACTCGAACAGCAGGCACATCCAGATCGTTAATGATTCTCTACTCAAACAGCAGGCACATCCAGCCCAAATGTACTCCATCAACTCTCTCCAGGTTGCTGATCAGAAGCTTTTTTATTAGTACATCCTTTCTCCAGTTTTAACCCTGCTGTTTTTTATCTCCCTCTGCTCTCTCACTAATGTCTATTTTTCTCTCTTCTCTGTCCACACCAAACTTCTCTTCCATCTCCAACGCGATCCTTTCTGCTCTTCCTAATCTGTCTTTAATCTCCATCTCTGCAATTTCTGTCTCTCCTCTTCACTCCTCGTCTCTGTAGGTAATTCTAAACAAGGTCTTCGGTGTAAAACCTGTAAGATGGGCGCTCACCTGTGGTGCACTTCAGAATTATCCCAGCAACCGTGTAATGGAAAGGTGTGTCCTCTACAGATGCACGCACACACATACACACACACACACACCTTGTCTCCCCAGCCCTGCAGTGCTGGGCACATTTATTTCCTGTCAAAGCCCTGCTCATGCAAGTGCCAATGATATTACATGTGTGGTGTGTGAAGTGTGTGGTGTGTGAGATGGTTGTGAAGTGTGTGGTGTGTGTAAAGTGTGTGAAGTGTGTGGTGTGTGTGATGGGTGTGAAGTGTTTGGTGTGTGTCTGTAGTGTGTGTGAAGTGTGTAGTGTGTGTGAAGTGTGTGGTGTGTGTGAAGTGTTTGGTGTGTGTGAAGTGTGTGGTGTGTGTAAAGTGTGTGTGTGAAGTTCGGTGTGTGTGTGTGAAGTGTGTGGTGTGTGTGAAGTGTGTGGTGTGTGTAAAGTGTGTGGTGTGTGTGAAGTGTGTGGTGTGTGTGATTGGTGTGAAGTGTTTGATGTGTGTCTGTAGTGTGTGTAAAGTGTGTGGTGTGTGTGAAGTGTGTGGTGTGTGTAAAGTGTGTGGTGTGTGTAAAGTGTGTGGTGTGTGTAAAGTGTGTGGTGTGTGTAAAGTGTATGGTGTGTGTGAAGTGTGTGTGAAGTGAAGTGTCTGGTGTGTGTGTGAAGTGTGTGGTGTGTGTGTGAAGTGTGTGGTGTGTGTGTGAAGTGTGTGGTGTGTGTGAAGTGTGTGGTGTGTGTGAAGTGTGTGTGAAGTATGTGGTGTGTGTTTGGTGTGTGTGTGGTGTGTGTGGTGTGTGTGAAGTGTGTGGTCGTAGTGTGTGCATGTGTGCGTGTGCACTAGTAACTGTGTGTCCATTGGTACTGTACTGCTGATGCTGTTGAAACCAGCCGGTCAATCCACAGACAGCATGGCCCTCAAACATCCTATATCTGAAATCCTATATCTAACATCCTATATCTAACATCCTACACTAACATCCTATATCTAACATCCTATCTAAAATCCTATCTGTCTAATATCATATATCTAACATCCTATGTCTAACATCCTATTTGTCTATGATCCTATCTGTCTAAGGTCTTGTCTAACATCCTACCTGTCTTACATCCTATTTGTCTAACAAAATATCTGTCTAACATCCTATCTGTCTACAATCATATCTGTCTAACATCATAGCTGTCTAAAATCATATCTGTCTAACATCCTACCTGTTTAACATCCTACCTTTCTAACATCCTACCTTTCTAACACCCTATATGTCTAACATCCTATCTGTCTAACATCCTATCTGTCTAACATCATATCTGTCTAACATCCTATCTGTTGAACATCCTACATTTCTAACATCCTATGTGTCTAACATCCTATGTGTCTAACATCCTATGTGTCTAACATCCTATCTGTCTAACATCCTATGTGTCTAACATCATATCTCTCTGACATCCTTCCTCTCTGATATCCTATCTCTCTGACATCCTTCCTCTCTGATATCCTATCTCTCTGACATCCTACCTCTCTGATATCCTATCTGTCTAACATCCTACCTGTCTAACATCCTACCTGTCTAACATCATATCTGTCTAACATCCTATATGTTTAACATCTTACCTCTCTGTCATCCTACCACTCTGACATCCTACCTCTCTGACATCCTAGCTGTCTAACATCCTAGCTGTCTAACAAAATATCTGTCTAACATCCTATCTGTCTACAATCATATCTGTCTAACATCATAGCTGTCTAAAATCATATCTGTCTAACATCCTACCTGTTTAACATCCTACCTTTCTAACATCCTACCTTTCTAACACCCTATATGTCTAACATCCTATCTGTCTAACATCCTATCTGTCTAACATCATATCTGTCTAACATCCTATCTGTTGAACATCCTACATTTCTAACATCCTATGTGTCTAACATCCTATGTGTCTAACATCCTATGTGTCTAACATCCTATGTGTCTAACATCCTATCTGTCTAACATCCTATCTGTCTAACATCCTATGTGTCTAACATCATATCTCTCTGACATCCTTCCTCTCTGATATCCTATCTCTCTGACATCCTTCCTCTCTGATATCCTATCTCTCTGACATCCTACCTCTCTGATATCCTATCTGTCTAACATCCTACCTGTCTAACATCCTACCTGTCTAACATCATATCTGTCTAACATCCTATATGTTTAACATCTTACCTCTCTGTCATCCTCCCACTCTGACATCCTACCTCTCTGACATCCTAGCTGTCTAACATCCTAGCTGTCTAACATCGTATTTGTCTAACATCCTATATGTCTAACATCCTATATGTCTAACATCCTATATGTTTAACATCCTACTTCTCTGACATCCTACCTCTGGCATCTGTCTACCATACTATCTTTCTCAACCCTTCCTGTTCTGTCTCAACTCCCTCCTGGTAGTGCTGGTACAGTTTTGTTAGAAGTTCTCTTAAAAATTCAGAAGCCATTGAATATTAAAAAAAGATTCTTAAGAGTTGAGGGAGAGATGGGGGAGAGATTAAAGGAGTGTGATGGAGGGATGGAGCGAGGGATGTAGGGAGGAAGAGCTGTATGAAGAGGGAGGGGTAGACAAAAGTAAAATATGGGAGGATTTTCTACAATGATCCAGAATGTCTTTAGAAGAAACAAAACAACATAAAAATCAATTTCCCTAACGAGGCATCTTGTTTGCTTGTGTGTTTGTGTGACCACTGCAGTTTTTCTGAACCAGAATTTATAATCAAGGGCAGAGAAATCAGTCATATGCTGTGTTCATCTCTGGGCTACTGTTGTTTACTGTAGCTGCCATTGGTCACTGTAGCTGCTGTTGTTTACTGTAGCTGCCATTGGTCACTGTAGCTGCTGTTGTTTACTGTAGCTGTTGTTGTTTTCTGTAGCTGCCATTGGTCACTGTAGCTGCAGTTGTATACTGTAGCTTCTGTTGTTTACTTTAGCTGCCATTTGCCACTGTAGCTGCAGTTGTTTACTGTAGTTGTTTTTGTTTACTGTAGCTGCCATTGGTCACTGTAGCTGCAGTTGTATACTGTAGCTTCTGTTGTTTACTGTAGCTGCCATTGGTCACTGTAGCTGCAGTTGTTTACTGTAGCTGTTGTTGTTTACTGTAGCTGCCATTGGTCACTGTAGCTGCTGTTGTTTTCAGTAGCTCCCGATGGTCACTGTAGCTGCTGTTGTTTACTGTAGCTGCTATTGTTTACTTTAGCTGCCATTGGCCACTGTAGCTGTTGTTATTTTCAGTAGCTGCCGATGGTCACTTTAGCTGCTGTTGTTTACTGTAGCTGCTATTGTTTACTGTAGCTGGTGTTGTTTACTGTAGCTAGCTACTGTTGATCACTTGTTGATGTTTATTTTAGCTGCCGATGGTCACTTTAGTTGATGCTGTTTACTGTAGCTGATGTTGTTAACTGTAGCTGCCATTGTTTTCTATAGCTGTTGTTGTTTTCAGTAGCTGCCATTGGTCACTAACTGCTGTTGTTTACTGTAGCTGCTGTTGTTTACTGTAGCTGCTGTTGTTTACTGTAGCTGCTGTTGTTTAATGTGGCTACTGTTGGTCACTTGCTGTTGTTTACTGTAGTGGAAGTTGGTCGCTGTAGATGCTGTTGTTTACTGTAGCTGCTATTGTTTATTTTAGTTGCTGTTGTTTACTTTAGTTTCTGCTGTTTACTGTAGCTGCCGCTGGTCACTGTAGCTGCTGTTTTTAATGTAGCTGCTGTTGTTTACTGTAGCAGACGTTGGTCACTGTAGCTGCTGTTGTTTACTGAAGCAGCTGTTGGTCACTGTAACTGGTGTTGTGTACTCTAGCTGTTGTTGTTTACTGTAGCTGCTGTTGGTCAATGTAGCTTTTGTTGTTTACTGTAACTGTTGTTAGCTGCTATACCTGCTGTTGGTCACTGTAGCTGCTGTTTACTGTAGCTGCCATTGGTCATTATAACTGTTGTTGTTTACTGTAGCTGCTGTTGGTCGCTGTAGCTGCTGTTTACTGTAGCTGCATTGGTCACTGTATCTGCTGTTGTTTACTGTAGCTGCTGGTGGTCACTGTAACTGCTGTTGTTTACTGTAGCTGCTGGTGGTGACTGTAACTGCTGGTGTTTACTGTAGCTGCTGGTGTTTACTTTAGCTGCTGTTGGTCACTGTAGCTGCTGTTGTATCCAGCTGTGTGTAATGTGCATTTGGTCCATTCCCATTCTTCAACAAGAGCTGGGTAACCGGTAGCTTATTCAAAAACATTCAAATGTCTGATCTCCTCTTCAGGCATTAACATATATTAACATATATTAACATATATGCACCCATCAGACACTTTGCTTAGTAGTCAACAATACCAATTTCTGTCTATGGTCATTTTGTGCCCTCTGAAGGAAGGCAGCAATGCCAGCACGCGTTGGTACATATTTTAACTTTGATTTTTTAATTAATGTTTTGACTTGTGTGTTGTAAAAACAGTTAACATAATTCTGCTACTAATCTCCACACGTTGTCTTTAATTTTTCTTGTCATAAAACAGGGTGAGAAACAAATACAATCATATGATCTGACATGTATAAATGTTTTGAATTTGTGACGTGATCAACAATATGCATCTTGATTGGTCAGATGTGTATATGTCGAACGCGAAACCTCAGAAATATTTAACTTGGTCAGAAAAAATAAAGGAGGCAAAATTGCTCAGCGCTTGCATTGTTTTTAACGCTCATTTTTTATCTACACTGTTGATCGAGAACAATCATTACAATAGCCTATCCTTCAGAGCATTCTATAGGCCTATTTCCTACATTCTAGAGCACCAAGTACACCCACGTTCATTTATTAGATCAGAACGCAGGTAAAGTCTTTAAAACTCAGATTTTTGGAGAGTCTGCATTTGGGAAACGTAGACTTCTAAAATTTATCGCGACCTCTGTGTTGATCACAGGAAGGTTTAAATCTGGTCCCTTTGTACTTCATCTGCTTTACTGCTACTCCATCTGTAAGCTGAATAACAAACAAGGACCACAAGCTATAAACTTGAATCAGGAATGCAATATCCTGCCTCAAAGTTTTTCTTCCTGTTCATCCTTCACTCTTTCCTCCTCCTTGTGCCTTCTCACTTCTCTTCCTCAATGGTAGTCCGGTGCATTCAAGCGGAACTTCAGCTCTCCCTTGCTGGTCAACGAACAACTGGCTGTGGTCAAAGAGGTTCAACCCATCCAAGGTAAGCTGTACGGGAAGTGTGTGTTGTGTGTGAATACATAAATCCCTGGAAATAATTAAGAGACCACTAGACATTTTTCTTAAATCAACCCAATTGAAAACCTCTGGAATGTGATCAAGAGGAAGATGGATGGTCACAAGCCTTCAAACAAAGCTGAGCTGCTTGAATTATTACGCCAGGAGCATGCGAAGACACATGAATGACAATTATTAATATTATGCCCCAAAATATTGATTTCTGAACTCTTTTGAAATTAACGCTTTAGAATTGTGATGTTTAAAACTGAATATGAACTCATTTTCTTTGAATTATTCGAGGGCTGACAACACTGCGTCTTTTTTGACCAGTTGTAATTTTCTGCAAATAATTGTTCTGAATGACTATTTATTTAGAATTTGTGAGAAATGTCATCAGTAGTTTATGGAATTAAACAAATAGTAAAAACAGACAAACTAATGACTTTGCAGTGGTCTCTTAATTCATGCAGTAGGAAGGATTTGGGTCTGATGCGAAGCACAGAGTACACCGATATTGTTCTTCATCATGCATAAATGAAATGTGTGAAATGGGTCATCAACTGCTCTTCCTTCCATCCTTATTTCCTTCAGTCCTTATTTCCTTTACACATCCTTTGATGATGTAACCCACCCTAACCTCCCATTCCACAACCCTAACCCCAGTTATAACAAATGGAAGTGTGGGCCACAAAATGCGCCAGTCAAATGTGGTCCACTTAAAATTTCGGATGCACCATCTGAGCGAGGGTAGGCTGGAAATGTCACCAGTGATTATAACACACCAGAGCAGACAGTGCAGTCCATTGCAGTGACTGTGGAACAAGGAGATCACTGGATCTGTCTCTTAGTCATGTGAAAAACTACTATAATTAATCTTCTAGATGGTAAATAATGTAGGGATCACTAATTTCACAGCCTCTCCGATATATTACTTGGCCTGCCACTTCTGGCATTAACAACAACTGTGCCTGTGGTCTTCCATTTCCTTACTATGTTCCTCACAGTAGACACTGACAGCTTAAATCTCTGCGATAGATTTTTGTAGCCTTCCCCTAAACCATAATGTTGAACAATCTTTGTTTTCAGGTCATTTGAGAGTTGTTTTGAGGCCCCCATTTTGCCACTCTTCAGAGGAGAGTCAAAGAAAAAACAACTTGCAATTGGCCACCTTAAATACCTTTTCTCATGATTGGATGCACCTGTCTATGAATAATAATAATAATGCATTCAACTTATATAGCGCTTTTCTTCCAAGGAACCCAAAGCGCTTTACACAGTGAGGGAGAAAGCCCACCTCATCCACCACCAATGTGTAGCACCCACTTGGGTGATGCACAGCAGCCATTTTGCACCAGAACGCTCACCACACATCAGCTATCAGGTGGAGATAGGGGTAGTCATATATGCCAATTAGGAAGGAGGGGGATTATTAGGTGGCCATGATTGAAGTGAGGCCTGGTTGGGAATTTGGCCATGACACCGGGGTTAACACCCCTACTCTTACGATAAGTGCCATGGGATTTTTTATGACCACAGAGAGTCAGGACACCCGTTTAACGTCCCATCCGAAAGACGGCACCCTACGCAGGGCAGATGTCCCCATCACTACCCTGGGGCATTGGGAATGATCTGTAGACCAGAGGGAAGAGTGCCCCCTACTGGCCCTCCAACACCACTTCCAGCAGCACTGGTCTCCCATCCAGGGACTAACCAGGCCCAACCCTGCTTAGCTTTTAGAAGCAAACCAGCAGGGCAATACAGGGCTCTATGCTGCTGGTATGAAGTTCAAGACTTAATAAGCTCACCAAACCAATTGTGTGTTCTAATTAATCAGTGCTAGGTAGTTACAGGTATTCAAATCAACATGATGACAAGGGTGCTCAATTTTACGCACCTTTCAAATTTCAGTTGATGCATATTGCACATTTTTTGTTGATCCAATAAACTTAATTTCACTACCGAAATATTACTTGGTCCTTCAGTTATTTCAGGATCAAAATGAAATTGCTGATCCAAACACCCAATTATTTATAAATGAAAATCATGGCAATTGTCTAGTGACGCCCCTGAGCCAAAGTACTGCTGTGGAATTACTATGTTGTAGATAACTAATGTGGCTATGTTTTCTATATTAAATACCTATTTCAAACAGGATAGCAGCCTAACTGAATAACATGATGTGCTGCTGCTTGCTCTCATACCAATGTAGCTAATATCAGGGTGACTAAAGCACTTTCCATTATATTTTTCACTGAAACTAAGACATACACAAACCTAGTAAAACAGTCCTTTGTGATTTGCTATTATAATAGGATCTTATAGGACGCCGATGAGATCAAAACTGTTTTAAGAAACAATTTTATGCATTTTTGGGCTTTTGTATTTGCATAGGAACCAATCCAGCAAGACATTTTGCCAGAATTCTGTTAATGTAAGCTGTAGGTGAAGGATGAGTCAAATGCAGGTTTCTGGAGTTCAGTATGTATTCTTAGACTGCATACGCCAGTTCAAATGTATAGTGGAGGAAAGAAACTTCAGCGTAAGGTTCAACGCAGGTATACGTATATAGACAACAAGAAATGCGGTCTTCAGACGCAGTATACAGCAGCATATAAACAATCACCTGCAGCTCTCCTTCTGATACCTGCAGGGGAAACACAGGTGTATCAAATTAGCCCAAATGGGAGAGCTGTGATTACAGTGGCTTCAGAAAACAGGAGAACCTGACCGTCTGATCCCTGACACGTCAGGAGAGGGCGTCCTGGGCTTAGACCATATGACACTTAACAGGACTTTCATATGGTTGATATGGTTCCAAATGATGAACAGAAAATCCAAAACTGTAGAGTTAAATCTGAATGTTAGGACAAGAAATCTAACAATATCAAAACGATATTATTCCTACACAACAAGTTTCTATACAGAAAAGGGGTTACTACGACTTATGCACTGAACAACTACAACATTTCTTTTAGAATAGCTTGTTCTACACAGTGTTGAGTAAACAGGGTTCAGATGACAATGCCAACCGAGGAAAGTTCTATACTCGTACACAGCACATATTAGGTTTACATAATGTATTGTGTTAATGCTCCATCACGTTTTAAATCTATTACACAGTAAATATTAAACTGAAGCTTAACCTAATTAAATTGCAATTCAATTCGCAATCACAATTTCTGTCAGAAAAATCGCAATAAAATATTTTCCCTAAATTTTTCTTTTGACCTGAACCAAGTATGCTGTAAGTAAACTGTAGTATGAATACTTTTTTTTACTGTATACTGAATTTATAACATGATTGTATTTACTGTAGTGTTTTTGCAGACATTAGTGATATTTACTCAACAGGGACTTTCTCTACATGTATTACTAATTCTTCAACCTGATCTCATCAACAAGGAAACAATTATAGTTTGGTCTTAGAGTACTAAAATGCTATTCTGTCAGCTAGAAAAAAAATTACAATCAAATCACACATTTTAACAATAATTCGAAGATCCTACATTGATCCATGTTAGTTTAAGAATATATGTGAACACATATATTTAAAAAACGTTTCTTTGTGGAGCATTGTGGAGCTTCATCCACAATGCTCCTGGCCTTTTAGTTGTTGAAAAGGACAGAAACATAGAGCCCTATTTTAACGATCTAAGCGCATGGCATGAAGCGCATGGCGCAAGTGCGCTTTGTGCATGTCCAAATCCACTTTTGTTAGTTCGACAGCGTTTAATGCGCCGGGTGCATGGTCTAAAAGGGTTGTACTAAGTGTCTTCACTAAACTGGCAAAAACACTTATGTTCAGACTTTGCGCTGCGTTGCGCCGGGTGCAAGATAGGGCCGATAGTGTTTAATGGAGTTTTATCCACAATGCTTTTAGTTGATGAAAAAGTCAGAAACATAGTGTTTAGTGGAGCTTCATCCACAATGCTTTTAGTTGTTGAAAAGGTCAGAAACATAGTGTTTAGTGGAGCTTCATCCACAATGCTTTTAGTTGTTGAAAAGGTCAGAAACATAGTGTTTAGTGGAGCTTCATCCACAATGCTTTTAGTTGTTGAAAAGGTCAGAAACAACGTGTTTAGTGGAGATTCATCCACAATTATTTTAGTTGTTGAAAAAAGGTCAGAAACAAAGTGTTTAGTGGAGCTTCATCCACAATGCTTTTAGTTGTTGAAAAGGTCAGAAACATAGTGGGTAACACTTTATTTTGAGAGTCCATCTCTAGATGCTCTACATATTATCTGCATACTGTCAACAACATTTTAACAAACTATCTACTAACCCTAACCCTAATCCTAACCTTAACCATTCCCCTTATGTTAAACCTAACCTTAACCATTACCCTAAAACATATTCTAAACTTACCCCTACCCTTAAAATACACAATT
>JACXGM010015668.1:0-21101 GCA_016801145.1 Umbra pygmaea
AAGCTACATTTCGAAAGGATGTATTCACCTGACCAATCACAGTCCTTGCGCTCTGCGTAGCCTCGACGGGCAAGTTACATTTTTGGAGAGGTGCGCGTCACTCGACGGCGGAGGGTACGGCGGAGGGTCCGCGTTGACGAAGAGAGGTCTACGTGGGTACGCCGTCGATTTGACGGAGAAGCATAAAACACGCATTAGTGTCTTCAGTTGCACTACCAAGGACTGAAATGCTTCAGGAAAAGCTTGTTTCATGCTGAGCTAATCAAAATGACCAATAGCTGTGCTATTGAGAAGTTGATTAACTACACTTGGTTGGGTTTCCAAGTCATTTTTAGGAGGGGGTGATTTGTTTTCCAACTCAGTGATTTTGTTTTTTAATTTGTAATTTCTTTTTTCTGATAGAGTTGGTATTGTATCTTTCAATTGGGTTATGAATTGTACATACAGCTGAATGATACCAAAACTGTGTCTGTCCGTTTTCATTTCAGGCTGAAGTGTAACAAAATGTGATTATTTTACAGGGGGGTGATTCTTTTCTATACCCACTGTAGGTTATGAAAACACCTAGGCTCCTTACTTCAGGTTTGATCAGGAAAGTCGGGCTACCAAGGCTTGTGCTGATTTTCCCACTTTTGACTTTGGGAACAACTAAGAGGATTTGCATTTATGTTTTAAGATTAGTCTTTTTATCAATAAAGACCTGCTGTGAATATCAATATATAAAATAAAAAACTATACAGATAAACTGTGTACAAAAACTATATACATAAGCAGCACATCATAAGGTGCAAACAAAACATCAGAAAAAGTTTACAGGGCTCTACGCTAACATTTTTCCCAAGGAGTACATGTACTCCTAAATAAAAAACTGTCGGAGCACACAAAGAAATTTAGGAGCGCATTGAAAAATGTTCAAGTAACACAGAATTTATACTTTTTCTTTTTCCCAGTGTTTTTCCCCACATGTCTCTCACTTTGACTGCACTGCGTTGGCACAGAAAACTACTCCAGTTGGCGCATGAATTGCGGAAAGTGGGAGTTTTTTTAACAATTAGAAGCGGTGGGAAAAATGCATTATGGTAGGTTGTAATTTTTACTTGCACACTACATTCGTAAATCATTTTTCCTTGTCTCACATGTCTATTTTTAGGAGCAAATTCTCGTGAAATGGGGGCACTGTAGAGCCCTGGTTTATTTGTTCTGCTACAGTTCTCTGAGGTGTAAAAAGTATTGGAGACTGATACCTGAGTAGACGTGGAGATGCTGTACTAAAATCCTACTCCAGTAAAAGTGAAGTCACCTACTGGATTTCTACTTGAGTTAAAGTATCTGAAATTAAATAGACTTATGAACCAAAAATTAAATTCTGATCTTAAATGTACTTTAAGTACACAAATAAATGTGTAAGTTAAATAGTCACATCTGTCGATGGATAATATACATGGCAGAGGTGCTTCTTCTAGGATACGTTATAGAAAACTGTGAAAATGTGGCCTCTTGAAAAAGAAAGAAGAATATATTATTAAAATCATCTGGTTGGCCCAAAAGCCATTTCTCTTGATTAAAATATTTACAAATGTTTTGCCCCATAAACGTACAGACTCTGTCTCTGTGCACCCTCTGGCACCCTCTGTAGCAGATCACCCACTGTTTGGCCAAATCTGCTACACTCGCCGCCGTTGTCTTGGACAAGCTTGTAGGTCCATCCTGCTTTTGTCTGGCTGTGCCATCACTTAACCAGCCAGTCATCCTGGTTCCTCTTCTGTTGGACTCCACAGGTGACTTGGCTAACATTAAAGCTGGTGAGCTACACACAGCAGGCACAGATGGTGGTTGGGTATACAATGGCTGTGCAGGTGAGGTTATATGTAATGTAGGGAACATTGCTATATTAAGTCCAGTGTACACCAAGTGGCTGTCCGAATGGACAGGAATTAAACCAACCTGACTCGAGTTAGAGATTCCAGATACCATAATTGACCCTGTTATAAACAGATAGATCAATTAGGTTTTACTCTTACATTTATATAGTTTTATAAACATAGTATATTTTTCGAACAGCATAATAAACAACAAAAAGATAAAGCAAAGAGGTGTGTAACAGGAGTCCCAGAGTGGGACTCCTGTTCCATATGAACTGAGAAATGGACTCTATGTATATTTCAGTTTATTGTGTATATTTTAGTTTGTTATAGTCCAGTGCGTATACACTGTAGTTTTATGTTATTCTAAATGTTGATTATTATGTGTGCTGTGTAGCGCCTTCCTCTCTTTCACCTGGTACTGATTGGGGACTGAGCTGGTCTAATTACCTAAACCCTATCAGCTGGTTAGCTCAGTCCCTATACCAGCCCGGGTGAACAAGAGGAGGGCACGGTTCATTATTGTATTGTCAGTGGTGGATATTGTTGGTGTATTAAGAGGACAGGAATATCTATGGACAGGTTGTGACAAGTGAGTCCCTGTTGGTTTGAAGTAATGCATAGAGACTTTTATCTGTTAGTTACCAGTGTTCCATGCCACTGTAGGAGAGCACATCGGTTATAGATATACAGATAGATAAACACTCTGTGTACTCGCTGTAGGCGTACCCTGCGACCTGCTATTTCATATGTTTCCCTGATCTTTCAATAAACCTTTACTGTTCCATTTGCCATTGATCTGCCTGCGTAATCTCCCTCTCTCCACACACCTTACACCTCAAACGTGATAAGGTGCGAGTTCAGACCGAGTTACACAAAAATACAAATACACAAGAATTACACAAAAGGTAGGGAGAGGAAAAAAATACAGTCAAAATTACATGAGTAAATAGTAAGTAAATGTACAATTAGTGCAAAGAAATCAAGGTTTTAGAGCTTGATCAAATTGGTATGTAAAATGGCAGGCCAATACAATGAAATAAATTAACACTTGAGTATGACTGTACAAATGGTTATTGTGCAAATGACAGTTGATAAATAAGATACAGTACAAAGGCGACATGGGGCAAAAGTATATGTATTTCACAGTACTGTACTGTACAAGCACAAAGACAATGATGATTGGTTGATAAAATAGACATTATTATTAACCCCACATTGTGGAAATTCCTATGCTACAGCAGCTCTAAATAATAAAAAGATTTGGAATTAGCAGCGCTGTGAAAACAGCATTGCAAAACAACATTTTCTGAATGTTTTGTCACATTTTGTTTGCACAGATGTACCATGGTGAAAATGTACAGTGGGGAGAACAAGTATTTGATACACTGCCGATTTTGCAGGTTTTCCTACTTACAAAGCATGTAGAGGTCTATCATTTTGATCATAGGTACACTTCAACTGTGAGAGACAGATCCAGAAAATCACATTGTATGATTTTTATATACTAATTTTGCATTTTATTGCATGACATAAGTATTTGATACATCAGAAAAGCAGAACTCAATATTTGCTACAGAAACCTTTGTTTGCAATTACAGAGATCATACGTTTCCTGTTGTTCCTGACCAGGTTTGCACACACTGCAGGAGGGTTTTGGCCCACTCCTCCATACAGACCTTCTCCAGATCCTTCAGATTTTGGGGCTGTCGCTGGGCAATACGGACTTTCAGCTCCTTCCTAAGATTTTCTATTGGTTTCAGTTCTGAAGACTGACTAGGCAACTCCAGGACCTTGAGATGCTTCTTACGAAGCCACTTCTTAGTTGCCCTGGCTGTGTGTTTTGGGTCGTTGTCATGCTGGAAGACCCAGCCATGACCCATCTTCAATGCACTTACTGAGGGAAGGAGGTTTTTGACCAAGATCTCATGATACATGGCCCCATCTATCCTTCCCGCAATACACTGCAGTCATCCTGTCCCCTTTGCAGAAAAGCATCACCAAAGAATGATGTTTTTCACCTCCATGCTTCATGGTTGGGATGGTGTTCTTGGGGTTGTACTCATCCTTCTTCTTCCTCCAAACACAGCGAGTGGAGTTTAGACCATTAAGCTCTAATTTTGTCTTATCAGACCACATGACCTTTTCCCATTCCTCCTCTGGATCATCCAGATGGTCATTGGCAGCCTTCAGTTGGGCCTGGACATTCGCTGGCTTGAGCAGGGGGACCTTGCGTTGCGCAGCAGAATTTAAATCCATGATGGTGTAGTGTGTTACTAATGGTTTTCATTGAGACTGTGGTCCCAGCTCTCTTCAGGTCTTTGACCAGGTCCTGCTGTGTAGTTCTGGGATGATCCCTCACATTCCTCATGATCATTGATGCCCCACGAGGTGAGATCTTGCATGGAGCCCCAGACCGAGGGAGATTGATGTCATCTTGAACTTCTTCCATTTTCTAATAATTGCGCAAACAGTTGTTGCCTTCTCACCAAGCTGCTTGCCTATTGTCCTGTAGCCCATCCCAGCCTTGTGCAGGTCTACAATTATATCCCTGATGTCTTTACACAGCTCTCTGGTCTTGGCCTTTGTGGAGAGGTGGGAGTCTGTTTGATTGAGTGTGTGGACAGGTGTCTTTTATACAGATAACGAGTTCAAACAGGTGCAGTTAATACAGGTAATGAGTGAAGAACAGGAGGGCTTCTTAAAGAAAAACTAACAGGTCTGTGAGAGCTGGAATTCTTACTGGTTGGTAGGTGATCAAATACTTATGTCATGCAATAAAACGCAAATTAATTATTAAAAAATCATACAATGTGATATTCTGGATTTTTGTTTTAGATTCCGTCTCTCACAGTTGAAGTGTACTATGATGAAAATTACAGACCTCTACATGCTTTGTTAGTAGTAAAACCTACAAAATCGGCAGTGTATCAAATACTTGTTCTCCCCACTGTATATGGACAACCTGATTGCATTGTTAACTAGCTAGCTTAGTAGCTTACATAAACAGAGGTAAAAAAATGAAATTTTATTAACCTTAGATTCGAAATACATCCATTGTTGTCCTTTTCACGAGACAACTCAACAACTCAATGAGAACAAAACAATGGTGGTATAGAGGGAGAGGGAAACCGGAGAAGCTATATTTCAGAAAAATGTATTAATCTGACCAATCACAGTCCTTGGGGTCTGCATAACCTTGACGTGGAGTTATCCAGGAGTTATCCAGAAGCATAAAACAGCCTTAAAGTGATGGTTCGGAGTAATATAAACACAGGGTCTTTCCACCTTGACCTCGAGCCAAACAACCCCCTATAGGCTTTTTCTCTTGTTATAACATTGGTCGAGTTAGCGTTATCAGCCAAATGGCTTAGTGCAGGCGCTAATGGAACCAAGGGTGTATCTCGTAAATAACCCCACTAATAATGGAATGGAACCAAACTTCTACAGTAGTACAAATAGGTTCTGTACTAATTAAATGAGGCATCCGCTCTCTGATTTGAATCAACCAATCAAATAATTTCTGCTTCCAAGGCAGTACTTAAACTCCTAGGATCGTAATTACTGCCAGCAAGATGCAGTACACAATACACACAAAAATAGACTAACTGATCACAACAATGCATGCATTTGACTAATGGAGATACAGATACCCCACAAACTGGGACCGTGAGAACCCTGAAGTGATACGCAAAGTACATCACCTGACACAAACAAATGATGAAGAAGAAACAGGGAAAGACGTCGGCTGCAGCCCCGCCACATGCACACGCCACACCAGACCCTCGACGGGGCAGGTATTTTATTTGTCCACCCTACACCTGGAATTCTATTGGTTGGTGAATTTTGACAGGGTTGTAACACAAAAAATTAGATAGCACAGAAGACACCTGAGAGAAGATTCACAAGCGCACAGAAGCAGCCTTGCACAGAGTGCAAGGAGAAGTTTTGAAGCTGAGAGCAGGAAATTTGTCAAAGCAACAACACATCTGAGTGTAAGCATAAAGTTTGAGCAGAATCACAGCAAATCCAAGCGTGAGCAGTAGCTAATTGGGTGTGAGAGCAAGGTTTTCAGGGATTTTATTACAAAATCTGAATGTTATATTAATGAGAAATGCTCTCAAATTGAATGAACGCACTCTTGAATAAAGATAGGAATAAAACTCCATAAACGTGCAGCTGAAATGTAAAACACCCCAAATATGTTGGCATACAACGTAATTCATGTTTTCAAAATAGTTTCCTGAGAACGTAATTCTGGAGAACTTCTGAGAAATGCAGTAGGTGTGCACGGATGCAATAATCACATGCTCATACTGGGTGAGTGCACTAGCCCTAATTGGCCAATTCATTACTAAAGACTAGATTGATGAAAGGTGTGTGCTGCCATTAGCTGATGCTGATGGTTTCCAGGCTGAATTTGCTGCACTATTATTTTACAAAAGGCTGGGAGAAGATCTCAGCAGCTTCAGATCGCTGTAACGTGTGTTCCTTTAACAATTTTATGATTTTATATTTTTAAACGGTAGATGAGTTGTTTGTCTCTCTACCTTGAACAGTTTAATAGATTTAAAAACAAACAGGTACTGAGAAGGTTTGCAGGTTGAACCAACTGTGAACCAGCACCAGCACCAGTTCAGAACCAGAGCCAGCTTGGGTTGAAGCGAGGTATCTGACACCTGACAACATATTTTCTGACTGATGGCATAAACATTTTTTCCTGATTTTGATGCCTGTCACATTTTTCTGACTCTGTCAAAGTTTTTTTCCACAGTGATGACACCTTTTTTCCTCACTTTTGTCCAGATTTTCATGCCTGGCATAGCCTGACAAGCCAAACCCACATCAAGGTGTTTGGTCTGGGAACTCACCATTGGCTATGGTCAATTCGAGGGGAGGGATAAATGGTTGTCTTTCAAATTCCCACTGCATGCAATAGGATATTGCTACATCCAACCAGATCATCGAAGTATCCTTTTGTAAGAATGACTTCAGTGCCGTTCTTTGTTCTTTTCTCAAAGAAAGATTAACTCCAAGTCTACCAGAGTCGCGGCCAAAGCTGATTCGAAAGACCGCTGTTCGCCAGCAGCAGTAACCATTTCTTTGTTTTCCAATAATTACGTTAAGCCCGCCCACCGACTCTATACACGATGTGATTGGCCTGACCAGAATTTGGTTTTTCCAGCTCACAAGCCAGTGGAGAGTTGCTAGACTGACCCTAGCTGCAAATTACATTTGCTGCCGCTAGGGTGCGTCTAGATTTCTAGCCTACGCCTGAAAAGTATTTGTCGACTTTTCAAATACAGCAGATCAAAGTTTCTGGAATGGTCATCACCGTCTCCTTACCTCAATATCATTAAGCTGTTTTGAGGAGATCTGAAACATGCAGTTTATCCAAGACAAACCAAGAATTGATGGGACCTGAAGAATTTATGGCCAAGAAGAAGCTTACCATGACAGAAAATTAAGGGCCTCATCCACAACTATCACATAAGACTGAAAGCCATCCTTCATGCTAAAGGGGGTAATACACAGTATTACATTTTTTCCCGATTGCTAAAAAACTAAAAGCGAACGCTCATAGCAAAGTGTCGAAAACATAACGTTTGCATACATTTGGTACACTCAGGCACCAAATGAATAAACAATGTCGGCATGGCACCGTAAACAATTCTGTAACACACGGTGCAAAACATCACATCGTGCATGTGTTACACACTTTGGCCAATGATGAAACACTCTGCAGACAGCATGTCCATTCAATAGTTAAAACACACACGACATTAGCAACACTCCCGCACACATAGTAAAACCCTTAACCTGTAACTGAACACCAATCAGTCACTATATATAATTCAGGTATGAGCACATGTCGTGAGACAATCGTGAATATGGAGGCTGGAGGACCAAGGGGAAGGAGAAGATGAGGAAGAGACGGGAAGAGGGAGAAGAGAACAAGGAAGATACGGGGGAAGAGGGAGAGGAAATAGAGGAAGAGACGGGGGAAGAGGGAGAGGAGATAGATGATGAGACTCTGGTAAAAACCAGGCATCGGGACTGAAACATCATCAGCCAAAGGGGAGTGTGGGTGCAACATCACCATGTGTGCAGCCATTAGTGGTCAGGGGGTCCACCATCACTATGCCACCTTGGGTCCCTACAACACTTCACACATACTGACATTTCTGCATGCACTACATGCCGCGGTCACATAGGATCAACCAGGGCAGCCCATGTTTGTTGTCATCTGGGATAATGTCAGTTTTCACCGGGTTGCTCTGGTCCGGGACTAATTCGCCAACCACAACCATTTCATGGTGCTGTACCTGCCCCCTTATTCCCAGTTCCTCAACCTGACAGAGATATTATTTTCGGCATGACGGTGGAAGGTCTATGACCGCCTACCACATGCACGGGTGCCGCTCCTGCAAGCAATGGAGGAGGCATGCGGAGACATCGAGGTGGGGTCGATCCACGGGTGGATACGCCACACCCGGCTATATTTTCCCCATTGCCTGGCGAGGGAGAACATCGCCTGTGATGTGGACGAGGTGACGTGGCCCGACCCCAATCGACGGAGTGATCCCTGACTTGTAATGGGAGTTGTTTTACTACCTGTACAACGTATCACTGAGGCTTGGTTGCGGGAATAAAAACGGTTTAAAAACTACAAATGTCAGAAGTGTCTTGTGTAAAGTTGACCAGTGTGTTGCGTCTGTTTGACTGTTTATTGTTCATGTGCATGTGTGTTAACTATCGATCTGAAGAGGGCCTTTTGAAGTCAGAGTGTTAAGTTTTGATTGCAGAATGGCAGTTTTGACATGGCAGTTCAATGTTAATCTTCAAGTGTTGTGTAAAGAATTCTTGTGTGTTGAGTTTTGACACAATGAGCCAAATAATGCATTTTGTGTGTTAGCAATTGGAAAAACTGTAAGAACTAAGAGAATGTAAACTTTTGATTGGAGACATAGTTTAATTTGAATCCCATTACAAATAAATTATTTTTGCCTGATCACTCATGTTTTCTTTAAAGAATTGTACACATTTAACAAATTCTGCCAGGGTATGTGAACTTAGGAGCAGAACTGTATCTCTTCATGTCTAAGCTACTTCAAAACTGTCTTCATTGGGATTCCGATAAGAGCGTGAAAACAACATCACGTGACCCTCCCCTATTTGTCCAGTGCAACCTCTGCACAATTTTAATTCTCACTAAGGATCAGATTGAATGCCGTTATGATAAATTTCCATGGCAATACAAAAAACAACGGTTCTATCTTCATAACCCCATCTGCACCCCCAGGTCAAGTTATAACCTGCTTCTCCACACCCTGATGAAAAGAGATGAACAGTTCTGGGAAATGGATCTTTGGCAGAAGCCAAGTAGATGATTGTGTGAATAGAGAGGCCTGGAAAGGGAAAGAAGAGCAATAAATTCTAGTCCTTCTAATGAGTGTCAGAACTTAGTGACACCATAACAACACTTTTTGCATACAGATAATTCAGACCTCCATGTGCAAATGTTACTATTTGATGCTTTCGTCACTTGGCGACTTCTCTTTCGTGTGTTTTGAGGACATTTCAACATATTTTTCTAAATTCCTTTCGCTTTGTATGGAATACTGTGTGCAGTGAATGGTCAGAAAGCCACGGTCTGCTGGTTGTCTTTGAAGGAGGTGTGAAGGCACGTCACAAAAGTGATTCCCCCTATTGTTTTAGTAATCACCACGCCCGTCTTTTTCTGCCATTGCGAAAGGTTAGAAGTATGAAAGCCAACTCGTGTGACTGGGACACACAAATGGTTAAGTTGCCTACCCGAACAAGGTCTGCTTTCCCCTTTAAAGGCTTCTGGAGTGTAAGACACATCCTCACTCAGGAACAACACACATAACCGTAGGAACATTATGAACCAACGGCACCTATTAACAGGGTTTGAAATTACTTAGCTCACCTAAAATTGAACACCCCTCCTAATGCTCATAGGAGTTTTAGTTATTAAAAAAAGTTCTCCAGGCAGATCTGCCTTCGAGGCAGAAACTATTTCATTGGTTGATTTCAAACAGAGGGCGAACCTCACATTAGTTTTGTTTGATAATTATGATTTATTATGGAACAGTTTTCAATACCTAAACTCCTATGAGCCTACTAATGTTGGAGGAGGGATAATGGTGTTGGGCTAAGGCCTAGTAGTATAGTGGTGTCTGGAGAGGCGGCTACACGCTAGAGGGTAAGCCCCTACCCCAGGAGCAAAAAAACGTTACGGCATCTTATATAAATCTAATTCCTGACATGACAAAGTGAATGAATGTCATTCTGTCCTTGAGCAAGGGAGTTAAATGCTCCAAGGGTACTCATTATGGCAGCACTGTGCACCTTCAAGGGGTTTGTTCAAACGCAAATGTAATTTATCCTCCCTTATTTTACATTACATGGAGTTTGTAAAACAAATGGCCACTGGATTGGATAATAACGATACTGTACTTGAATAGATTGTATCTTGACCTATTTGGTAGAAGTTTTACTTTGTTTCAAAGTAATCCATAATATGAACCAAAATCTTTGGGAAAAAGTTTAATACACCTTTGTTTAGGACAGGGCCATGCACATAACTTTTCAGTGGCATTGTTATTGGTTTGATTATTTAGTTAGCCTACAAAATGAAAATATTAAGATGTGAACAAGAAATTCCTAACGATGACTTAATATGATCTATTTGTCTATTTGTTGTGCTACAGTACATAATCTATTGCAGGGGTTTTCAAATCTTTTTATGCCAGGGACCCTTTACAGGGGAGAATATTTTCCAAGGACCCAATTGTAATATTATTACTAAATAAGCATATGCTTAATACAATTTGTAGTCTTGTGATAAAACAGAAACTAATTTCAGTGTACAATTGGACTTGACAATATTTCTTAACAACTTTCAGAAAATCAACAGTAGCAAGCCTGACATTTAAAATTACCAGTCTAGAGATGAGTTTAGGTGTTTCAACTTTAAAATAATCTAATTGAAGTTATCAAGAGTGTTACAGAAAACATCATAGTAATTAAATCTATTATAACATTTTGTACATTTGGGCTATACATCACATTCTTATCTCACACAGGTCACAGTGAGCTCATTCCTAATGAGATGGGTGAGCCTGTCACTCACTACACATTTTATCCAATCTTGGAGGGATGGATGACAAGCAGACTGTCAGATCATTCTTTGCATGCAAGCGAGCTCTGTACTTAGTCTTCATTGCAGTCAAAGTTGAGAATGATGACTCACAGAGGTATGTGGTAGGAAATGGTAGCAATATTCTCATAAAAAAACATGCGACTAACATACCAAAGATTGCGAGTTCGAATCCAGGCGGACACTTTACATGTATTCTGTTTTCTATTCCAACGCGATGCAGACGTGTTGCAAACGTGCTTTTCATCATTTTTTACTCCCTAAATTCAAGTTACATCGAGTTAACAGCAAGGTTTCTGAGTGGTTAAGGTTAGGTTAGGGGTTTGGGAAAGGCTTAAATCGAATTAACAGCAAGGTTTCTGAGTGGTTAAGGTTAGGTTAGGGGTTTGGGAAAGGCTTAAATCCAATTAATAGCATGGTTTCTGAGTGGTTAAGGTTAGGTTAGGTAGTTTGGGAAAGGCTTAAATCGAATTAACAGCAAGGTTTCTGAGTGGTTAAGGTTAGGTTAGGGGTTTGGGAAAGGCTCACATCGAGTTAACAGCAAGGTCTGACTGTGCGCCAATCGCAGATTTTTCCGTGAAACTCTCACGGATTTTAATCCGTGTTCATTTCACAGAATTTTCGGCAATTCCATGGAACCGTCACGGATTCTGATGGTCATACTCCGTGGCAGTTTCACGGATTTCTAAGAGATCAGGCTGTTCATTTTGGGTACTTGCTGATACAAGTACCGATAGGAGTACTTTTAAGAACTATGCCAAATGACACATTTATCAAGCTAAAATCTGCAATTTCTTAGATGTTGATCAGCCAATTCAAATATAGAAAAGTAAATATTCCTACATATCCAGAAGAACATAATTTACATTGCAGGTCAAGAATGTGTATTATTTATTAGATGTCAATGGTTTACGTCTCCTTCCCTAATTAAGTGAGAGAAACACATTTGTAAACGCGAACGCAATAGACGTTTGTGTTCGAATTTGCCCTAACTAAGCATTGCAGAAGTTTTGTGTAAGATGAGAATGTCTGTTTGAAGTGACTTTCTCCAAAACAGGGATAATTACCTAATCATATTATTCTGTAAAGGTATTTTATTGTTTTATTATAATCGGTACACAATTAGCTGTACTATCAATGTAATCTATTGAACAAAATATAAATAGGCTACATCGTATTTCTTTTAAGTTATATTTCTTAATGTTAGTATGTCAGAACTCAAAAATACCACTATTTTGTTCACCCAGAAGATTTGCAAACTACCGACATATGTATTTCCTCGCTGAAGGTGGCTTTCAGAGGCTAGGTCCGGGGCGTTGCTCATGCCGTTTTCTACAGTTACAGTATGCACCGAATTGCATCCTTCATTCTTTCCTGTACTTAAATGTACTGGTATCGGTATCGGCCCATCCCTAGTTAAGGCCCTGCTAGTAAAAATATATAAAAATCCATCAAACTCACCAAAGCTGCTCATTATTTGAAAACGAAGTCCTTTCTCTTTTAAAAAGGCTTCTATGACTGCGGTTGTACAGTACATCTTTCTGTTAATTTCCAATAAAAGATCTTGCCCAGTGCTGAGAGTCGATCCTGCCCAGTCCTATATTCGCCACCAAAAGCTACTTCTTCACCTCCATCTGCCATTCTGCTAAAAGTAAAAAATCTAACAATCTAAAAATTGAAAGTTTAAAGAAATCGGAGAAGGGAGAGCTAAGCTGGGAGAGCTAAGCTAGTTGTTGTATTGACGTAAGGCTAGGCCTGCAGAAACGCTTTACTTGGTCCAAGAACACACCGAACATGGTAAAGTCGAAATCAGATTGGTTAAAAATATGACAATCAACAACATCGTCCTGATGGGCTTCAACAGCAGACAGTATTCACTCGGAATTCTGAAGGCCCTAGTCTACCCGGAGACAACACAGATGAAAGAATCTTATTGGATAAAAGCTTTCATTTATATGAGCTGTGCTAAAAACAAGGCAATTGAAAATAATGTACTGTAGCAATGAAATCACCATATAGACTAATTTAAATTAACTTTGTAAAATATATATTATTAAAAAATATATTAAAGAAGTACAAAAATACATTTCTGATTCTGATTATATTTGGGCCTGCAGAGAAGGCCTTGCAGGCCCTGACGGCCCACAACTGCTCATATGAGAGGTAGGGCCAGAAATCTGCAAAAGACACCTGCTAGAATCGGGCATTCAATGTCCTATCAGAGGATAAGTCCAACAGCTCCTCTTCTGCCATACCAGTAAGGCCACTTGTTGTTGCACTTGGGACAAAGTGATCCCGCACCCAGTCCCAGGCATCGGTGTTCACATCGGAGAAGTATGAGTTGAAGTGCTCGCTCAGTGCAGTGAGGTGAGAGGTGGCTACCTCACTCACTATAGCCACAGACAGGTTGTTTTTGTGAAGAAATTCTATCAGTTGGAGAAACATGTCTGTTACTCTGTCTCGTATCCTTTTACCCCATAGCTCTGTTTTCTTCTTGAAAGTGGTGATTTTGTCGCTGACTTCCAGGATAGATGCATAGCCTCCTTGGATTGAGAGGTTAAGGCTGTTGAGCAAGTTGAAAATGTCGACAAATATTCCAATTTGGCTACAAAATCTGTATTGGAAAAAAACTTTGCGAAATCGTGTTTTTGCTCTCCTCAGAAACTCTGCCATCTCAGTACGTCTGTCATCTCAGTGCCCTGGGTATCTGCAATACAATATATAAAAACAACAACCCACAACCGACTATGCTGTGCCTCGAGTCTCCCTCTCTCACCTACACCACACTAAACTGTGACAGATTGACTTGATGTGTCACAGTCATAAATGTTTCTATTGGTCCAAAGTTAACGTGGTAGGGACTAATGGACGCAGTATACTTGTTTTATTGGCACAAATGGTCCCCAACTATAGATAGGCACTTTAAAATGTTTTTCATTATTTATAGCTAATTGTTTTCACGGACCTCCAAGCTATGGGATGCGGGACCCACTGGTGTCCGGGGACCCCACTTTGAGAACTGCTGGGCTACTGTACATGTATTATTTGGTTAAGCCTTGTGTGGTGTTCATATTTCTGTTACTCAACTAATGTTCATGGGTCTGTTGGACCAACAGCATTATTGGGTTATTTTAACAATACAGGCATAACAATTTGTGTAAAAATCCTCAACAGGTGTTTGCTTTACAACAATTAAAAGCAATATAAACAGCATATATGGTTAATATTTGCAATTTACCTTTGCTAGATCATATTTATCAAGAGAAATTCTATTTGTTTTTGTGATCAAATGTAATGTTTGTCAAAAAAACTAATGATAATGAAGACATGGTGGAATTAATTATGTTTATCATAGAGAAATGTAGATGAAACAAGGTTTTCATCATTATAAATATACATTTTACATCAGTATTTTATGGGAATTATGAGCCACATTGAACACACATTCATGCCAGTCTAACACATATCATTAGTACGTTTTACTGTGTGTGTTTCAAATGTACAGTATTTCTTGCGTTTGATGCATGTGTACAGTTTCTTATTGGGGCTCGCTGCAGATGGGGCTGGCTCCTGACTGGTTGGTCCTGAGCTGGATGCTGATTGGGTGTTATTGGGGCTGGCTGTTGACTGGCTGTTATTGGGGCTGGCTGTTGACTGGCTGGTCATGGCTGTTGACTGGCTAGTCTTGTTCCTGGCTGATGACGGGCTGGTCCTGGCTGTTTGATGGTTAGTCTCATCTTACTGTCAGTCTCCAATTTGACAGAGACATGATTCACACCACATGTTCAGAATTTATTTTTTTTCCAAAGTAGAAGACGGTCAATCCACATTTGCTTTGCTGTCTTTGAATTTCTCAGGCCCTCTAAAGCAGGGGTGGGCAACTATTTTTGCTTGAGGGCCACATTGAGCTTTTGAAAACAAGTGAAGGGCTACATTTTATAGCGATCGATGAAAAATAGTAAATGTTATTTCACTAAATTAACCTCACCCCCTACACAGTTAAAACGCCTCGCAGGCCAGAACAAAGGACCCCGTGAGCCGCATCTGGCCCGCGGGCCGTAGTTTGCCCCCCCATGCTCTAAAGAGAGAATATTTTTGCCATACTGATTGATTTTGGTAAGGATCATCTTACACAATCTGTTTATTTATTGTGTTCCCAATTTGCAGTTGAGTGTGTATTGAATATTTTGAAAAAACATTGTAGTTTCACAAACTATAGGTTGTAGAGAGTGATTGAAGTGTATGGGAGCAGACAGGTTCTCATGATTGAAAGGTAACAATGCTCTAACATCTGTTTGTGTGTAATGACTCACACTATAGAGGGTGAATAGTGCACAAAAAGCAGGACAACCCAAACACCTTGCCCAGGTAGTAGGAATAAAGAGTAAAGTTACAAAGCAAACATTTGGTTGAAATTCTGCCATGTTAACTTGTTTTGGCCTGTTTCATTGTTCTGGGTCCAGAACAACCAAACATCACATATGTAATGTAAATGTGTACGGGTGGTGCCCAGTGTGCACTCAATTAAAATGTGTTATGTTACATGATCTTCACAAGGCCAATGAGTCTTAAGTTCAAATAATAATTAACTGTACAGTTGTCCTTTTAGTAAACATTGAAAACGGGTCCCACAGACCGGAACAACATACATAAGGATGAATATGTTTCATATGATTTGCTTTTATTAAGATGTTTTACTGTGTCATTGAAAAGCAGAGAAATTAACTATCTGATGACAAGTATTCAGCAAAACTTTGAACCTGAATTGAACTTTACTTGGCTGACATGTACTTGGCTGGTCTGAGCTGGGCTGTACATGTCTGGACTGGGATGAGCTGGGGTCAAAAAAAGACTTGCCACAAACAAGGAAGGGAGGAGATGGGGGGTGTTGAAAGCCTCGACTTCACCGGCAAAATCTGTGTGATACAGGCAAAAGTGATACACATGAACAAATCTTTTAGGACAGTTATTTAGTACTCCCTGTTCACTGAAAAGACTCGTTTAAATAGAATGAATTCTTCAGGATTCGCATATCACTAGTCTGTGCTGGCAGCACATTTGGCTTCAATACCCAGAAAGCTAGCAAGAAACGTTGACAAAAGTACTCTTCTAATCCTTACAGTGGGTATCTACTCAAATCAACTTTTGATATAGGATCTCTTAATATGTACTCTAAGCAATTATGGTGAAATCAACATAATCAAAACAGTTACAGGATTTTAATTGACAATTTCGGTCTTAACTGTCTGTGTGGGATTGGTTTGCGAATTTAGATTTGTGTGTGTGCGCGAGCAGCACAACAACAGTCTGTGACGCTGGATAGGAACTCACTCGGATTGGCTGCCCTGATCTCTGCCTCACGCTAGGAAATAAATGAATTACTACTGTACTATAAATATAAAACGTGACTAAAGACTTAGAATTTTCACATTCAATATCAATGATTTTATTCAATGTTAAAATACATTTGTCTGGGACCCCCCATAATCTAAAACAATATTCTTATGGGGGTGCCCAATGACTTAGGGAGGGAAAAATTGTTTGCTTTGTAACTTCATATTTTATACCTCCTACCTGGGCCAGGTGATTGGGTTTCTGTGTGTGTACCCCTCACACCACACACACACTGTACACTGAGAACCTATCTAGTCCTGCTTTTCCCGTGCTATTCACCCTCTACAGTGTGAGTATTTACACACAAGCAGACAGTTAAAGCATTGTTACATTTCAATCATGACATCCTGTCGGCTCCGTTGACACATATTACAACCCAAATTCAAAACAGTTGGGACAGTACGGAAAAGGCAAAAAACAAAAAGTCATTTGAAAATTAAATTACCTTGTACTATAAAAAAACGCTGTAGAAAATACGAAACAAAAAAAGCAAAAAAACTTTATTAACATTGTAAATGTCCTTTAAAAAAGATTACATGGAAAGTCTGTAAAAAGATAGTGACATTTCAGTTATTTTACAGAAACATAAATATTGATTCTTTTTAACAGACATATATTGTGTTTATAAGGACTTTTTGTTATTATCTTAAAAGAAATGTCCGTAAAACAATAGAAAAAGTACTGGTCACACATTGCCAGTAATTTTTAAATTTTTTACAGACATGGTACGTAGGTGCTACCAGTACACATTTTCTTTGAATATGTCAGTATCATAGATACTGTTGAGAAACTGTACAACAAAAAAGGACATTCTTTTCATACTATTAAGAATAAGTAGGTCTAAGAAAGTCCTTGTGCTTAACAAATCTTATGTATAACTGTTTAAATATGTTTTAAAATGTGCAGCTCTTTCACTCACAGAATACAAGTCAAGCTATGGTCACATTTATTTTGGGTAGTTGTTGTCAATGTGCCTGACATTTGATTTAAAGTAAAAATGTAAGTTTGTACGTTATAGGTTTGAACAGCTGCAGATGATGAATGAAAAAATATAGAGGCACAACACATCACTTTGCAGAGCTGTTCTGTTCAGCTGTGGCAACTCACTGGTGGTGTTAAAACAGGCTTAGAGAAAGAGGAAAACACTTTATTAATGGTATTGTACTATTTACTTTTTGCAAAGTTCAGAGTGTCCTTCTGCATGCACCTGAAACATCATATTTCAAGATTAAATTAAGAAAACCTGCTCCTATTCTAATTACATTGATAAACCACATCAGTATAGCAATAAAGCACAATTTGATATACCTCCGTACATTGTTAATATACCACAGCAAAAGGCCAGACCCATTCAGGAACTCTTAACATGAGCATGTGCTTATGAACAAGGCCCCTAAATGGTAGTGGTAGTCATTGGCTCACAGTTAGCTGTGTTATTGTGAGAATTGGGGTCAAGCTAAGAAAGGGAGGAAGTAATAAAATACTGACACATCATGTTCCAGGGACACATTTTGGCAGCTTGGAAATCTGTATGCTCAATTGAAATGGAAGTGTGCTCCTTTTGGCACATTATCCTAGTTCAGACCTACTGGTTGAGGAAGCAGGTCAATAAACACCTGATATGCATCAGACGTGAAGCATTTTAAACCAGGGTACTTTGTGTGCTTTACTTCTTAAATGTAACCATACTTCTATAACGCATGTCAGAAGTAAGAAATGGTCAATGCTTCCAATTATTTTCAAAGTCATTCAATTCACAAAGAAACTTGTGCAGTTTGGGAGGAAAATGGTGCCATTATTTTCCCCTTCAATCATGGCCTTTGAACCCCATTCTGGGTTGATCTGAAAAAGACTTCTATGACAAAAGAACAGGTAAAATAAAAAAGAATAGAAAGTCACTGCTTTGAGTGGTCCATTGGTCTAAGTTGCTTTCTCTGTTGTATTGCTGCAACATGGGTTGGAATCCAGTTTACTGCTCTTAGCATAGCAAAAACACTCTTCTGCATTTCTTAATTTTTGACCAATAATACACATTAATGCAATTACAAAAGTATTACACATCTTTTCATGCAATGTTATGACATTTTATCTTAAACATACAGAAATGTTTAACAGAGATGGTAAATTTAAATCCTAAACTAAAATCGTGTAGTCTTTACCTCTGCATGAACTCCAGAGGGAAAGATGTTTATTTCTGTCAGTTTATGTTAAAAACATAAAAGAGGGTAAACATGTAGCTCAGTGTTTTAAAGGGCAGGTTATGTGATGGTTGACTATTGTTTTGTCAGGTGAAACAACATAAGCTGTCACAAAATAACGTAATGCTCATTTTTGTCAATGACTGGTAAGCCCATCTTGGAAAATTACAACTATGACTACAAACCAATGACGATGACAAAGTGGTGCTCAGGATATTTGTTCCACACTCAGTTGACTCCTATACTGAAGCAATAAAATATGAGAGAAATAATCAAGAAAATTTAAGAAAGTCAAACCACTATTATGACAAAAGTGATCAATTGGAGCCATGCATTCAGAACACCTTCACTTTTAAAGAAAAGATTGTCTGGACATTTCTTGAAATGCAATGTTTCTTATCAGTTGAGTGGGTCCAGGTCTATCACTATCCCCTGTCTGTCACAGCTACCTTGTCAACGTTACCTAGCAAGCTTGCTACCGTAAATGGCCAGTAAATTACATAAGCTAGATAACAATAAATCAGTGATAATACTAACAAATTATTGTCACATCCAGCTCAGGGTGGGGTGGAATGGAGACATGAACTGAGATTTGACTCTTTATATATTAGGTATTTCTGTTTATAGTGGGTAGTTTGTGTTTATATAATGCCAGTGTATGCACTGAAGATTTATGTTCTATTTATATATTGTGGTGTCTTATAATATTCCAGTGCGTATGTATTCATTTTCTACCTGCCCGTCAGACTTAGGGTGGTACCCAAAAATGAGACTATGCGAGACCCCTAAGTGCTCCATGAACACTTTCCAGTGTCTGGACATGAACTGGGGCCCCCGGTCAAACATGATAACTTCTGGGATGCCATAGTGGGAACTGGAAAAGGAAGTTTATCTGCTGGGAGGTGTCTTGGTGTATTGCTCTGGGCACATACCGGGCAGGAGGAGACATACTCTAACGTCCCTAGCCAGATTGGGTCACCAGTACCTGTCACGTAATGGTACAGCCTATCCCCGGATGACCAGAGGAGAGAGAGGTGTGAGCCCAGTAGATGAGCCTGTCCCACAACATGGCAGGAACCTACTGGAGACCAGTAGGATGATTGGCAGCAACGGGGTCTATGGAATTGCCACAATACAGGAATTGGGCAGAACGGGAGAGACATCTACTGGCCTCTCCTCCAAGTCATGGAGTATGAGGTAGTTACAGGTTTTCAAATCCAACAAAATGACAAGGGTGCCAAAAGTTATGCACCTGTCTAATTTCATTTTGATGCGTATTGCACATTTTCTGTTATTCCAATTAACTTAATTTCACTTCCGAAATATTACTGGGTCCTTCAGTTATTTGATAAATCAAAATGAAATTTGTGTTGTCAGAAGCCCATGGTACATCAGCATCCCCAAGAGGGGAGGATGTGACAGGACCTATGCTCAATGGGTGCAGCCCCAGAGGGCATCCAAAGCGGGGGGTTGCTGCTGGAGGCATATCTGCTGGGTCTGGCCCAGCCTTGTACGGAGGCCAGCATGGCAGATGATGACTTTGCCTGTCCTGTGGCCTGAAACACATCTCCCAGCGTGGTGGACCACTGAACTGCTTCCGGCCCGTTGGGACTATGGCTGTCCTCTGGGATAGAGGTACAGCTGCCTGCCACCATCCATCTGGAAACCAGTTGTGGAGAAAGGCGTGCCATTCTTAGTCCACTCCACCTGAAACTATATCCCCCCGAAAAATGACTACGGGGAACCAATAACTTTTGGGAGCACAGAGGGAAGTGCTGGAGTGGGTGGGGATGCTGGTGAAACTGGTGGGCAAAGCATCGGTTGGGTCAGCGAAGGCTGGGAAGTGCTGGACCAACACTGGCTGAACAGGGGCCTGTAGCTGAGCTGGCTGTACAGGAACATATACTGTAGCTGAACTGGCTAAACAGGCCTGTAGCTGTGCTGGCTGAACAGGGGCCTGTGGCTGAGCTGGCTGAACACGGGCCTGTGGCTGAGCTGGCTGAACAGGAACATATACTGTAGCTGAGCTGGCTGTACAGGAACATATACTGTAGCTGAACTGGCTAAACAGGCCTGTAGCTGTGCTGGCTGAACAGAGGCCTGTGGCTGAGCTGGCTGAACAGGGGCCTGTGGCTGAGCTGGCTGTACAGGAACATATACTGTGGCTGAGCTGGCTGAACAGGGGCCTGTGGCTGAGCTGGCTGAACAGGGGCCTGTAGCTGTGCTGGCTGAACATGGGCCTGTAGCTGATCTGGCTGAACAGGTGCCCAGAGCTGCCAACTTTTCAAAAAACCTTGGAGTGAGATTTTGTCAGGGGTGACCAAAATTATGCCACGCACGCAGGTTGTTGGCTCAGATATCAGAGAATTGTAATTAATTTGATGTTGTACCCATGTTGTACCCTGCATTCTGGTGGTTTGTGGGGAGGCCCAAAGCCGTTGATAGGGGCAGCCTATTGGAGAT